>BMAC01000846.1:254614-270587 GCA_014905375.1 Phtheirospermum japonicum
ATATATATTATATAGTATATATATATATAAAGGGTTGGGTTCAAATGAGAACCCGTCATTATATGTGAACCTAGGGACTCATCTTGACCATTAGATTGAATAATCTTGATGGTTGAGATCATGACATGTCAGCATGATAATAATATAAAAAATGCATTAATTAATTAAAAATGGTATTTTGGACATATATCAACGTTTACAAAGAGCACTACATTGTTCTTTAAAAAGCACAATAGATTAAGAAAAAAAACACTACGATTGTATACAAAAAGTATCGCAAATTTTGTCTATAAACTGCAAATTCAAAAATTTGAAATGAAACTCAAATCTTCAACAAACCATAAGTTTTTCAAGTTTTATTCGTTTTGAATGAAATATATATCAAATTAATCACATTCTCAAGATCTACAATTTAAGATACATATTGCATGTATTAAAACGTAAAAAATATATATATATAATTAAATTAAAAAAAATTGGACTGATTTTAGCACTACAGTACTGTGTAAAAAGCACAATGAACCTGGACATATAATTGCACTGTGCAATATTAGATCTAAGGCCAGGATTAGTCCCTAGGTTCGCATATAATGACGGGGTTCTCATTTGAACCCAATCCTATATATATATATATATATATATATATAATATATATATATAGGGTTGGGTTCAAATGAGAACCCGTCATTATATGTGAACCTAGGGACTCATCTTGACCATTATATATATATATATATATATATATGATTAGGTTCGAATGAGAACCATGTACTTATTTATGAACCTAAGGTCAATTATGAGCCTTAGATCAAATTAAATGGAGGGATTAGATTTTTTATATATCTTCTTATTTGATTAAAAGCATTAGAATTGTATAATAAATTCACTGCTGGCATATAATAAAATCACTAGTTCGCAAGTTCGCAAATAAAGACATGATTCTCATTTGAACCCACCTATATATATATATATATATATTAAACACAACATTCAACGATCACCACGTCATTTCTGAACTGCCACCAAATTTTCAAACTTCTTAAAACCACCACCACATTTCAAAACTTTTAAAATCTATTATTGGAGAGATAAAATCTCCCAGCCGGTGTTGTACACACGTCATCACTAAAGTCACCACAACATTAACAAGTTACAACACCAAATACAATTACAAAACAAAACAACCACAGCACAAATAAATCTATAAATACTCATACAAATAAACGACATAAAATTAATTAAAGAATGTTACATAAAGTAATAGTATAGTCAAACAAAATTGCATTAACCTTTAATTTTTGAAATAATTATAAATCAACCTCTATATTAACCATTGTCTTCAAAAACAACCATAATGAACTAATTAATTACAATTGAATTCTAATTATACCCTAAACTAACCCTAATTTTTGAAATTAACCCCAATTATCTAAATAATTATCAAATCTTAATTTCTGGCATAAAATTGCTAATTAAACCATAAGCTAACCCTAGTTTATGAAATCAACCCCAATTATATAAACAGTTAAAGTAACTAATATTTGAAAAAACAGCAGTTTACCGAGGGGAATAACCCTCGGTAATTGCCAAAAAGCCCTCGGTAAACAGCTTAACTAGGGAAATGTTCCCTCGGTCAAACCCTCCTCGGTAAAATAGAAAACGCGTATTTAACGATCGACACCCGATCCTCGTGATTCCATGGCACCGAGACACACCCCTTGTCACCTTCACAAATCACGACGCTTCGTCGTTTCGCGTTTCCAACCAAACTACTTGATCAATCGATCGTATCTTGGTTGTTGGTCGAATTACATGACATGTGTGAACACGCACATGCTCGTTGATAATTTTCAATCAAAATCGGGTCAAAATCTCCCCCACGGGCCTAAAATGATAGGATCTGATTCATTTTTACCATTTTCTATTTTATGATTTTTTTTTATGATTTTTCTATTTTTTTAGATTCTTTTTTTGATTTTTCTAATTAGAAAAGCCGAGGGGATGAAAATCCCCTCGGCAAAAACCGAGGGGACAAGATTGCCCTCGTTTTTTTATGAGGATATTCCATGCCTTCGGGTTTTTTAAATTAAAAAATCAAAAAAAATAGAAAATGTGTATTTAACGATCGACACCCGATCCTCGTAATTTCATGGTACCTAGACGCACCCCTTGCCGCCATATTCATAAAATGATAGGATTTGTTTTTATTTTTTCTTATGATTTTTGAATTTATTTTTTTGATTTTTTATTTATAATCGTAAAAAAAAATAGAAACGCGTATTTAACGATCGATACCCAATCCTCGTGATTCCATGGCACCGATATGCACCCCTTGCCACCCCGCTCATAAATGATGGGATTTATTTTTATTTTTTACGATTTTTCTTTTTTTTTTTTTTTGAGTTTTTTTTTTTATTTAAAATCGTAAAAAAAAATAGAAAACGCGTATTTAACGATCGTCACCCGATTCTCGTGATTCCATGGCACTGGGATGCATCCCTTGCAGGCCTTCACAAAATCACGATGCTTTGTCGTTTCGTATTTTCAACCGAACTAGTTGATCGATCGATCGTATCTTGGTTGTTGGTCGAAATTCACGACATGTGTGAACACGCACTTGCTCGTTGATATTTTTCAATTGAAATCGGATCAAAACCACCCCGTGCCTAAAATGATAGGATTTGATTCATTTTTATGATTTCTCTATTTTTTATTTGATTTTTTTTTTACTATTTTTCTATTTTTTTAGAATTTCTTTTAATTAGAAAAATTGGGGGGAAGAAAATCTCCTCGGAAAAAACTGATGGGAAATGATTGCCCTCGGTTGTTTTATTTATTAATTTTTTTAAAATTAAAAAAAACGAGGGCGGTTTTTGCCCTCGAAAATTACCGAGGGGATTTATAGGCCCTCGGTTTTATTAAATTTTAAATAAATAAATAACCGAGGGGACTATTTTTCCCTCGAAAAAAACCGAGGGCCTATAAATTCCCTCGGTATATTCCGAGGTCAAAAATCGCCCTCGGTTTGTTTAATTAAAAAAAATTAATAAATAAAAAATTGAGGGGCTCCATTTGCCCTCGGTTTTTTCTGAGGGGAATTAGAGCCCCTTCGTTTGTTTAATTTAAAGAAAATCGAAAAAAATTAAAAAAAATCGAGGGGACGGTTTTTCCCTCAGTTTTTCCGTGGGAATCTCCGCCCCCTCGATTTTTCCGAAGGCTAGTTTCCTTTGGTAATGTCACCCTCGAAAAGCCTTCGGTAATGCCTTCGGTAATTACGGCGACAAGCATTGGTGCCTTGTTTTCAAGGGAAAATTCGAGGGGTAATATTTCTCTCGGAAAAACCCGAGGGAAATTTTAATCCCTCGGGTTTTCCCTCGAAAATTACTGAGGGAAGTATTTCCCTCGATTTTTCCCTCGGTAAACTGCTGTTTTTTGTAGTGTTTGCAACCCTAATGCCCCATTTATATAAACATATACCAACGGCAACTTGGCCATTGGTTAATTCTTTAATTAATATTTATGCGAACAATCATTACCCATCGTCATCTTAACCCCGGTGGCTCGTTAATTAGGCTGAACATCCGCCAAGGGGTAGCACCCGTTGGACAAATATTGTCAACTAACCCTTCGTAAATTTGGAGCTTGGAATTGGAGCCATTTTCCATCGACTAACTCGACAAATGGAGACTGCTGGTAGCCCGTCAGCAGCGGGAGTCGTCGGCTAGCCATCGACACATGCCTATGGGATCATGACCGTCAGTATAATATGTACCAATTGTTTTGTTGTTAATTCAAGTCAGAAAGCCAAATCTGAACATGGTTAAAAGGGTCCTAGCACCTAGGTAGGGCAATTTATTAGTTACACTCAAGTTTATGTTGTACCATACTCTTGGGTGGAAAAAACATCTTTAATCTGATAAATGTTCAACTCCATCTGAATAAATTTTTATATTTGTTGTTCTCAGTTTTCATCTTTACTGTGATAAATTTATATTTATGAACACGTAAAAGGTATAATATTCATATTTATTGTGATAAAAATGTTCAAATATGTACTGATAAATATTCATATATTATGATAAACTGTACATTTATCACATTGAGAATGATATTTATCATATTAGAGATGATTATGATATATTCACACACGCACACACACACAAGCACACACAATTATGAGGATGGAGATTGAGACGAACATTTATCTTTGAGGGTGTACATAATAATGACTACCTAGGTAGAAGAGTGTAAATAATAATTATTGCATATATATAGAGACTAGTTGGATTAATCAAATATTTTTGGACATGAATTTTTATGGTATTATTTAATAGGCAAATTATATCATGCATCCGAATACATCAAGTATGGTACCTGATTTCTTAGATGATATGTGAATATTTTGTGCGATGAATTAGTTTTTTGTGCGCTAAGAGTCTCGTCGTTCGGATTTTGACGACCACTTCAACGGTGTCTGCTTACATTATTCTGTTGTAATATGTGTATGGTATGTGCGATGGTATATGAATATTTTGTGCGCCTAAAAATCTCGTCAACCACTTCGACGGCATCACTTATACTTTTTCGTTGTGATGGTATACGAATGTTATGTGCGATGGTTTATGAATATTTTGTGTGATAGATATAGATGTCGATGATATATGGAAGTTTTTGTACACCTAAAAGTTTCATCCACCGGATTTCGACGGTCACTTCGACGACAACTACTAACACTTTCCACTTAATTAAATCTCGATAGCCACTTCGATGGTAAAATTTATATTGCCAACAACTATATTTATCAAATATAATATTCATATATTATCACACAAAACTACATATATATCATCACAAATAACACACACACACACACACACACACACACACACACACACACACACACACACACACACACACACACACACACACACACACACACACACATATATATATATATATATATATATATATATATATATATATATATATATATATTATAATTTAAAAGAAGACGAATGCACCAAACACGGGACAGTATACCATGGACCCAGGTGCACCTTATAAGGTGCACCTGTAATTTAATTTATCATCGTATATAATTGGTACATATCATCATATATAACTAGTACATATCATCACATATAACTGGTACATATCATCACAAGTAATTGAAATTCTAAATCTAAAATTTAAAATCCTAAAATTAAAAAATAAACCTAAAACAAAAAATTAAACCCTAAAAATAGAATATTAATCCCTAAAATAAAAAACTAAACCCTGAAATTGAATATTAAACTCTAAATCCTAAATTTCTATCGCATATCATCACATATAACTGGCATAATGATAGAAATAAAATGGAAATTAAATTAAAAAAAAAAAAACTAAACCTTAAAATGAAATATTAAACCCTAAAATGAAAAACTAAACCCTAAAATGTAAAACTAAACCCTAAAATGGAAAAGTAAACCCTAAACTCTAAATTTTCGACACATATCATCACATATAACTATCAGATATCATCACGTAAAACAGAGTGCACCTAGCAAGGTGCACCCAAGTCCACCTAATAAATTGCCACCAAACACTATCTCTGTTGTTTGTTAATAATGATAATATTTTATTCTAGAAAATAAATTTACATGTTCATAAACAAAATATATGGAATCATAATCTGATAAAATATTATAAACACGTGCACATTTGCTATGAAGATTGGAATGTCCCGACAGACGAAAAAAAATATTGGCACACGGATTTATTTACTTATCATTAAATATACAACCAAATGTACACCCAAAAAAAAAAAAAAAAAAGGAGGAAAGAATTATATACTATACACTGACACGCGTACACGCATTTATTTATTTAACTGGTGTACAACGAAAATTTGCACGACCAATCTAGAAAGTATTTAATAAATACTAATTTAACTTAAGTAATATTTTTTTTGTTATTCTATGTGATATTTTTAAACACAACCTATACTTGAAAAGTATAACACGTTGATAAAAAAGGATTAGCGGCTTGTTTCAAAAGACAAAATAAATTATTTTTTGGAGACGGTAAAATTAAATATTTGTATCTTAAATGTACACACGAGACGTTAGTGATAAATCCACAGGAGCTATCGACGAGTATAACTTACTGTAAGAATCCCACGTGGCATGATCATTTGTGGCCCCCATAGCGCCAAATACAAACGACTATTCATATGTCGACCAAGTTTGACAATAACAAGGTTGGCGGTTGATGATAAGGTAGGTAATCAAGGACCCTGGGGCTCGTGTTTAACACGAATCCGACTTTTGTTTGAATTTTTTTCCCTTGGATTCCCAATATTATTGACCTTTTTTCATGCAAAAATAATTAAAATGACACCATTAACAGAATATTTGTCAAGCGTGATTATAATAAAGATTTAAAGTATCGTCTTTTTATGATGCTTTAATAACTAATTAAAAATTAATTAAAATGACATGAAGGGAGTCTTGAGATTGGACTAAAATAATTGTTCACGCGCAAATGCCAAATAGAATTTTGCAGTCATGCTCAAGATAAATATTTATGACGCTTTGAAGTTGGAATATGATTATTATGAAAATAAATATTATGATTAAATTAAATAGGCTTTTGGCGCTCACTTGTGAACCCGTACGGTCAATTGGTGTGGGATTTAGGGTTTGAAGATGTCGAGTATCAATATATATGATTTTCCATCATCATTTTTCTTCTACTGATCCCTTGCATGTCCCAAAGGCCAATTAGTAAAATCATATAATGAGATAAGAAAAAAATATCCAGTCCAAATTGAATGATGCAAAATATTTTACTCCATTTAAAATTGATTTATTCTAAATTGAATGATGCAAACTCCATTTAAAATTGATTTATACAATTATATTTTAATTATAAAAAAAAATACGAATTGAATCTGAATGATTAATAGTGAGTGTGATGTGTGGCTTTCATTTTCCTAACCTCAAATTTAATAGCATGTTTTAAAGTAAATACTCACTTTTAAGGTGAATAATTATACTTTTCAAAAATAAATGTTTAAATAATTTTGAAAAGGTATGTATATTCTCCTCAAAAACATAAATATTTGCTTGAAAGTATATTATTATTTTGGTGCAAAAAATAACAATCACACATTTTTCTTTCCTTATTTTTTTCCCTTCCTCGTCCTTCATGGGAGGCTGCAGGAAGGAACTTTCAATGTTTTTAATTTCTTTTGATGAATAAGTTTGTTCCATTAGTGAATATGCTTATCCCAATAGGTGGCCTATAGATGGCTTTTCTTTCTAATTAGATAAGTTTATCCTAGCTCATATGTGAATATTAAGAAACTCGTAAAGTGTGGTTCAATATATTGTTGATAAATTCATCATTGGTAAATACTTACAAAATAAATCTATTGGTTTATGTCGGTAAAATTAAGATGCAACAAATTACGTAAGTAATTTGTTAAAAAAAACTATTGGTATTGTTTAGGTTATTATAGAGCAACCTGATAACAACAGTGAAATGACTTGATAATTTCAAGTCGCATGAGTGTCGATTATACAGGTCGCATGAGAGGTCGTCAGGTTACACAAGAAACTAGCAACAGGTCCCATGAGAGGACGACCTACATTCACCACATAAAATTAGATTCGCCGACGGCCATATCCGTCGGTAAACCACTTACCGACGGATAACAGCCGTAGGCGAAACCTATGTCGGTAATCTCAATTGTCGACGGATATTTGATCCATTTGCAAATCTCGACGGCTTTCCGACGGCCATTTGCTGTCGGCATTCCTATTTTTTTGGGTATTTACGGACGGATATTACTCCCGTCGGTAATTAAGATTTACCGATAGACAATTGTCCGTCGGTATACCAACGAATATGATGCTCGTCGGGAATTAATTAAAAAAATAAATAAATAAAATACTATTTAATATTACTGATGGACGTGGAAGCCGTCGATAAATGTATATTTATTTTTTTTCAATATTATTTTTATTAATTGAAATATTGAACCTTTTTTTTCATCCACCTATTTACAAGTGTTTTTAAGAAAATAAGCAAATTCAAAATAAATTAAATAATATAAATACGAATCATAATCAAATGAATTCGACAATAGTAATTCAAAATGAATTTTACAAACGTAATCCAACATCTCGAGATCAATCTAATCAGCATGAGGGGGAGGAGGAGGTTGTGCTCTAATCGAGGCCCTAATATGCTCCTCAACCTGTCGCTGGAGTCGCTGGAAGTCCATTTGTGCCTGCGCTTGTGCCTTGCACATCCTCTACAACTCATCTGAAATTGCGCTTGTGCATCGCTCAATCTCTGCAACTCCTCCTGATGCCTCGTCTCAGCCTCCTGACGCCTCGTCTCAACCTCCTCGACTACGTTTGCAGCTACTCCAGACGAGGATCGACCTGCTGGGATGACATAGATGAGTTTGATCAAAATATCTCCAAAACTCTGAATATGGGTGACGCATTACACCATCGTCGACTACGTGTTCAGCATGCCACCGCATATCTTTCGCTGTCGTCGGAGATGCGTACAATCTTTGCAAACGCGAAGTCAAGGAAAAGTAGTACATCTTCTTGTACGCAACTAATTTG
This sequence comes from Phtheirospermum japonicum, assembly GCA_014905375.1. NCBI lineage: Eukaryota > Viridiplantae > Streptophyta > Magnoliopsida > Lamiales > Orobanchaceae > Phtheirospermum > Phtheirospermum japonicum. Next base: position 263,242 of record BMAC01000846.1, read on the forward strand.
GACTTACATCGTTTTGCGATTCCCTGCTTCACGGGTTTGAACCGGGGTTCTTTATAGAACTTGCAAATATCGAGTTCGCAATCATCCTTCCAATAGATCATACAATTATTCTTGCAACAATCTATCTTCTCCGCCGGTAAGCCCATATCCCTCAATAACTTTTTAATTTCTTTATAGTCACATATTTTAGGGCAACATTAGTGAGGTACATTGTTATATATAGTTGCATTCTTCTTTGATGTAATCAATGAGAAATGATTAAATGAATATATTGAGAAGTTAAATGAGCTCGCCGCTTTTCTTCTATGGTAACTGTAAATTTATAATTTTGTGACAAAATTATTTTTGTTTGATCATTGTGTTGGTAAATCGGAAGTTTCTTTTGTAACTTCGTTACAATTTTTTGAAGTTACATAGGTTTAGTAAAAGTTTGATTTGGATTTGTATTATTGAATGATCTTGTAGGCTTTGGCTTATACTAGATTGTTGTTCGTAAGTTCTTCTAATTAATAAAATTTATGGAGGTTTAAATTAAACTGCATTTTCCCCCATCACTTGTTTCATATTGCTTAGTACAGTGAAGAACGTTGCTGGAACACACAATATTGTCCAAATTGGCCGACATTATGCACTGGAAATGGCAAACAATTAGTTGATAAGTTAAAGAATTAAGGCATCTTAAACAATTAGTTAGTCCGTGTGTGTATATATATAATTTCTAAATGATCTGTTCGAAATGAGAAAATTGTTCTTTTATTTTATTATATTGTTCGTTTTCTTAAAAATAATCATGATACTAAAATACCTACATTAAATTAATATATCAAAAAGAATCCAATGTTATTTTTTTTTCACGCTCAAATGATAGACGCACAGAATTATAGAATTTCTTATTATTTTATTTTTAAATATAAAATTGAAGGCAAAAGTCATTTTGCCTCCTTTATATTTTCTTTTCTTTTCCATGTTAATTTTCTTTTATTTTTCGATTTCTTTGTTAAATTTTATATTTTAAAAAAAAAGAATAAATTCTACAATCATGTGACGTTATCATTTGAGAACGTAGGATAATTTAGATCACTTTTAATAATTTTTTTAACTTAATTTCGATATTGAACAATATCGTGATCTCTTTTATTAAAAAGAGCAGTATATACTGCAAAAACAATTTTCCAAATAGTTCCAAATATCATTATGGATTAAAGAAAATACTCCATCATCCCACAAATAGAGCACATTTTCATTTTTCACGAAATTTAAAAATAAAAATTATTTGTATGATTGAAATTTAAATTTTATTTACATTTTTTAATTATACCATTCATTTTAATGCTATCGACTCATTAATTATTTGATACTAAGATGAATTAAATAGGAGTAAATAAATAAATAAATAAATGTATAAAATAAATAAATAAAATTATAATTTATTATAAAAAGGAATATTGTGCTATTATTTTCGAGTGACTAGTCTCGTAAATAAGACAAAGATGAAAAAAAAAAACATCATGACAGAAAAAGGAACCACAATGTAGTTTTTCTTAGTAACCCAGCTGAACAGAGATGTGCTAAGAATCACAATCATTTGAAAAGCAAGTTCTTTTTATCAAATTATGTCGTTGGTATAAAGCAATAATTGGTTGTAGTAAAAATTATTACATAATGAATTACCAACTTGCTTTCTCGCTCTTTTTCGTTATTGGCATGCCTTTAGAAAGTGTTTACACTTTTGATGATAAAGACCTTTGCAAAAAACTTTCAAATATGAATATGTAGAAAATTACCAAACTATGTAATACCTAACGAATTAAAGTGGCTATCATTTCATTTTCTCAAGAAAAGAAAAGGTCAATTAATTGGCATAATTATTTGTGAATTCATAGGAAACAAATATACTGGTTTAATTTAACACATCTCCTATACTTAGGTTCACCTAGAAACCAAGTACTCAAACACAGTTCTGTTAAAGGGTCTAGATATTTTAATTCCAATCATTATATATATATATATATATATATATATATATATATATATATATATATATATATATATATATGATTACGTTCAAATAGAACCATGTGCTTATATGTGAATTTAAAGTCAATTATGTGCCTTAAATCTAATTAAATTGATGGATCAGATTTTTTGTGTATTTTCTTATTTGATTAAAATCATTAGAATTGTATAATAAAAACACTGCTAGTGTATATCATCCCTATATATTAATGCAAAATCCTCCTAATCTATGTGTCTGCTTCGTATACTTCGATTGACAAATAAAAAATTCTGGTGCTTCATTTGCTTATGTGTCATCCAAGCCTAATATTTACCTAATTTAATACTTTTCTTTTTATTGTATCTTACCTAATTTAATTCTTTTGTTATATTTTTTCTTATTCAATAATTTCCTTTAATTCTCCTAATGTAAAAATAGAAATAAGTCATATATAATTAGTAGATAATATCTAAATTAGTTATTTTAATTAAAATAAGAAATACATATGAAATAATCTTAATTAAATAAATTTATAATGAAAATAATTAAATAAGTTTTATTGATAATATAATTTATAATAATTTTATTTTTGGAGTTTCAAATATTATATATAGGTAAAATATGAGTTATTTACAATAATTTAAATATGTAACAAAATATTAGTAATGTATTCAATCTAAATATAAAGATATTAAATTATATGCTAATAATTAATAAACACTGATTAGAAATCAGTACAATGCGACACGAGCTGAGAGTATGACATCTTTTGAATATCTCAAAGTATGTAACTAATAATTATTAATGAATTTATTCTAAACATTAATATATGAAATGATTTAATAATAATAATTAATAAAATAGATATTAGACACGGGTTTAGAATGTGACGCCTTTTGAAATTTCGTAAGTATATAACTAAGATTATTAATGAATTTAGTTTAAACATCAAATACAAAATTATTTAATATTTATAATAATTAATAAATAGATTAGAGATGTACAAGACACGGGTTAGGAATACATTATTTTAATTGTTATTTTAGATTTAAAATTAAATAATTATCACAAATATTTTTTATATTTATCTTTTGATAAGTCCCGTATAATACACGGCTGTTAAACAAGTATATATGTATGCAAAATCCTCCTAATGTATGTGTTTTATTTGTATGCTTCGCTCGAATAATAAAAAAGTTTTGGTGTTTCAGTTGCTTACGTGTCATCCGAACCTAATTTGTACCTAATTTAATATTTTTTTTATTGTATCTTGCCTAATTTAATATTTTCTTTTTATATATTTAGCCTAACTTAATATAGATTTTTTTTATATTTTGTCTTATTCAATAATTTTCTTTTATACTCCTAATATAATAACATAAATACGTCGTATATAATTAGTAGAAAAAAAAATCTAAATTAATTATTTTAAATAAAAGACAAATTACATATGAAATAATTTTAATTATAAAATTAAATTATTATGAAAATAATTAAATAAATCTTATTTATAATAAAAGTTGAAATAATTTAATTTTGAAACTTTAAATATTCTATATATGTAAATTATGATATATTTGCAATAATTGGAGTATATAACTAAATATTAGTAATGAGCTCAATCTAAATATAAAAAAATACAAATTATATAATATTAATTAATTAATATTTATTAAACAATGACACACTGCGAGAAGGCTTGAGAGAATGACACCTTTGAATTTCTCAAAGTATGTAACTGTAATTACTAACAAAATTAATATAAACATAAATACAAAAATGATTTGATAATAATTAATTTATATAGATTAGAGATGGGTTGAAAATGTGACATCTTTTGAATTTTTATAAGTATGTAAATATAATTATTAACGAATTTAATTTAAATATTAAAATATAATATTAATCAATAATTATAATAATTAATAAACTGAACAGGGCACGGGTTGAGAACATATCCTTTTAGTTTTTTATTTTAAATTTATAACTTTATAATTTTCACAAATATTTTTATACTTAGTTTTTTATAAATTCTGTGTAATACACGGGTGTTAAACTAGTAACTAAATATATATATAGGGGTGGGTTCAAATGAGAACCATGTTATTATATACGAACTTATGAACTAGTGCTTTTATTATTTACCAACAATGCGTTTATTATACAATCAAAGAGCTTTATTAATATTTTAGTTATATAGACCAGCAGTCTTTTATTATACAATCCGTATGCTTTTAATCAAATAAGGAAATACACAAAAAATTTGATTCATCTATTTAATTAGATCTAAGGCTATATATATATATATATAATCAAAATCGAATGATGTGGCACAACCCGATTGCGCCACATCATCCGGTTTTGATCACAAAACCACAAAAAAAGTGGTGTAGGGGGTAAAATGCAATTCGCGCATAGTTCAGATGACAGTTTAATTTGTATGGTAAATTGTAAATATCGAAATAGTTTGGGGGGCAAAAAGTTTTTTTTTTCTTTTTTTTATTAGTTTTATAGTAAATAATATGTATATAATAGTAATATGGATCGGTTGCAGTATCTTATTAAAACATTCTCTATACTCACTTTCTAAAAAAAACAGTCGAATAATTATCGTTAATTACCTACACAAGTGATTTAACAAATAGCTCAGTCATATATTTTTTATCAATAAAACAAAAATTCCGTATTTACCAATCTCATCTTCAAATAATAATTAACAAACAAATATGTGAGAAACATTAATTCCTGAATTATTTATATTGATACATTCTTAAAAAAGTCCTCATTGATAAATATAAAGATTAAAACATAAATTAACCAAAAAAGTATACGTAAAACAAAAAAAAAATGTATAATATTTTATATTATCAAACAAAATATGATATTAAAAATATTTTACATATATATCTTTATTAATCTTACTTTAATATACATCCATGTGCACTTTGCACTTCTTATCACATTGTTCATTTCTCTTCTTAACATATATTTGTTCTTAATAAATTGTTTCCTTCTATTGCCCTAATCAAAACATATTGATAATGTAATTCTGAGATATATTATGAAAACAGGAATTACGGAAAGTAAACATCTTATTTTTATTAATCTTACAGTAAATAGTGTGTATGCAATAAGTAATATGGATCAGTCATTGTATCTTATTGAAACATGTTCTCCCTTTATACTCACTTTCCAAAAATGATAGTCGAATTATTATTTTTAATTACCTACGCATGTGATTTAACAAATAGCTCAGTCATATAGTTTAATATAAACACAAATTGTGAACTTACCAATCTCATCTTCAAATAGTAATTAACAAATAAATAATGTAAGAAATATTAATTCCTAATTTAATTATATTGATATATTCTTTAAAAAGTCCTGATTGATAATTTTAATGATTGAAACATAAATTAACCAAAAGGCATATGTAAATCAAAAAAATGTAATATTTTATAATATTAAACAAAATATGATATCAGAATTTACAGACTTCACACACACACACACACACACACACACACACACACACACACATATATATATATAATCGCACTCCACAACACAATGTGCATATATATTCTCAAAAAATTATGTCCTCCTTCTATTGCCCTAATTAAAACATATTAATGTGTAGCAAAAGTCTCGGAATGTATTATATAGAAACACATTTAATCATCAAACAGAAATGGTCGATTTAAGGAAAACCTTCGAACGAATGCGACAACATGCTTTGACAATGAAAATCCATTCAATCGGAGTGGAATAAGGGCTGATAATTTTGTAGGATTTTTTATGCACCACCGAGGTATTGAGATAGACAAGAACAAAGCACGATAGATTACTGAAGCTCTTCCGCAAAAAAACAAAAAGGAACTGCAGAGATTGATCGGCTAGATTCTATTTTTTCACCGATTTATTTCAAATCTTGCAGGAGAACTTCAACCATTGTCTCCCTACTGTGAAAGGACTCACAGAATTGAAATATATATTATTTTTTAAAAAATTATGTCATTTTCAATTCTATATTAAATGAAGCCAACTGCCTTTATTATATTTATCTTTCATTTGATTTCAAATCACATGGAAGATTCTTAATTTAAGGTAAGAACACGATTCTTAATTTATGTTGAATAGACGAATACTCATAATTATTGTTATCTTGTTACCTTATATTTTTCTTCAATCAATCCATATTATTTAGGGAATCAATTTATGATTGAAGATGAATATGGTAAATAAGAATTTATTATAAAGCATACCAACCTATGATAATGTATGTGCACCCACACACACACACCAAAATATAAAAAGCTAATAATATATTGATATTTTTTCAAAGTCAATATTAACTGATTGCTAATACATTGATATGCATAAATTATCTTATAGTAATAACAATTTATATGCATAATATAACCAATTCCATATTAAATGGCGATTAATATTTCAAAATTATTACACGGTAAAACACTTGATATGCATAATATATTCAATTCAATATTAAATGATTGCAGACGCCTTTTTTTATTGGGATAATTCACATTCAATACACATGTGTACAAACATATTCCCATAAAATCACTCCAATTTTTTTTATCCCATTTAAACCAAATACTTACCATTAAATCCAAACTTACAATTTAAATGGTCTTTAATGCCCCTAAAATCAAAGGCCCTAATAGTATATTTTTTTTCCCGTGTAACCTCCATCTTTGACTCCATTCCTTATATATTCTCAATCAAAACCAGGGGCGGATCTACATTGTTATTAGGGGGGGCCACGGCCTCCCCAAAATTTTTCAAAATCTTTACTATCATATGTGATTATTTGATTTAATTTGTATAATTATAAACGGCCTCCCTAAAATTACATCTACTTAAGTTAGTCTAGTGGTTAGTGTCCCCTTTGAGTTGCTCAAATATCTAGGTTCAAACCCCACCAACATTCAAACCCCACCAACCTTATTTCTTTAAGCCTTTTTTCTCATTCTTTTTATTATTTAGATTTAATTCTTTAAGCATTTTTTCTCTTTCTTTTTATTATTTAGATTTTATTTTGTTTTGCCAAAACTTGTCACAATTCTTGTTTTAATTTTATTTCTTTAAGCTTTTTTCTCTTTCTTTTTATTATTTAGATTTTATTTTGTTTTGCCAAAACTTGTCACAATTCAAATCACATAAACCCTTATTTCTCTTTCTTTTTCATTTTACTTTTTAAGAATTATTTTTTAAGAAATAAATTGATCCCTATAAATAGCCTCTTATTTCTTAATTCTTTTATTCTTCCCTTTGTTTTAATTTTATTTCTTTAAGTCTTTTTCTCTTTCTTTTTATTATTTAGATT
>BMAC01000846.1:277787-288440 GCA_014905375.1 Phtheirospermum japonicum
CATAACCCCTTATTTCTTTTTCTCTTTCCTTTTGTTTTTTAAGAAAAAAATTGATCCCTATAAATAGCTTCTTATTTTTAATTCTTTTATTCTTCCATTTGTTTTAATAAGAAAGTTTCGATCCCCGTAGATAAGACCTTATTTATTTTTTCTTTACCTTTATTTAAAGAAAATTGACCTCCATATCCCATTATTCCTTTTCTTTCCTTTTATATTATTACAAAAAAATTATTCACGACCTCCCCAAATATTAAAACCTGGATCCGCCCCTGATCAAAACATTAATTCCATTAATTTCCCACATGTATAATCTTAACCTAATTAACATATAAATACAATTTTATATATATAAAGAATAGTGGACGGCATAGTATTCTAAAATTTGGTTTCATACCTTCAAATCCAAAACAAAAGCAGCCGCCTTTTGAGGAAAAAACAAGGAGTCCTCACTTTTAATATAAGAATATTGCCTCTGTACATCCTTTTGATAACAAAAGAAACAAGAAATAAAAAAAAATTGAATATATATATATGAGTTCAGTATGAAGTTTATGAATGTAGTATGGAATTCTTATGAATGTAGTATGAAATTCTATAAATGTAGTATGGAGTTCGTAGTATGAGATTTCGTGAATGTAGTATAGAATTCGTAGTATGAAATTTTATGAATGTAGTATGGAATTCGTTAGTAAGGATAAATTTGTACTTTTATGTATTAATTTGATTAAATGAGAATCAGTACTTTTCGATGAATTTTTTGGGAATAAATATTTTTCTATAGGAGTAAACGGGAATTGTCCCTTTTTTATTTATCATCATTTTGGTATCAAATCATATGGAAGATTCTTAATTTATGGTAAGAGCACTTTATATGGGAAAAATACTATTTTAGAGATTCTTAATTTAATATATAGCATATATAACCATTATCTTATTATCTAATATTTTTTTTAATCAACTCTTATTTTCGTGAATCAGTTTTACGATAAAAGTTGATTATGGTAAATATAAATTTATGGTAGAGCATACCAATTATAAACTATAAATTTCTTCGGCAATTATAATATGAATGCCTAAATTTAGAACGCAATATTGGAATAAATCGTGAGCACAAAAAACACAACAGCCAAAATACAATAAATCCAATTATTATTCCTCAAATCTAAAGTTAAACTTATGTAAAATCATGGGCTCTGGATTGAAAAGCAACAACTTAAGACTTCAGTCTCACGCTAAAATGTGGATAAATTGCATGTAGAATTTGACAAAAATTACATCGAATATTTGGATCATTGGCCAACACAACTCCTTCAAAACTTTTGCTATACCTATAAGAAGGAAAACAATAAACTTTTTACGTTGAAAATAAAATTGAAAAAATAAAATATAAAATCTCACCTACCTATAATTCAAATCTAAAATCGGAGAAAAAATAAACCTGGACAATAACTAAATAATTCAGATACAATAAAAAGAAGCCAATATCAATTTAATATGTATTTATATCTAAACACAAGTTTTATTCAGATCAAAAATACAAAAGCAGCTGGATTTAAAATTTATTATAGTTTTTTTTTACAAATTTGAACAGAGTAAGAACATATAACCCAAAAAGAGTCCAGATGCACCGGTGGCGCATTCAAATCGGCTTAAACAGATACACAACAATCGACAATCTCCACATTCAAAAAATAAAACAAATCAATATATTATTGATCGATAATCTCCAATCAAAGAAAATAAAAATACAGATTGTTTATCGAAGAAAACTTATTTATGTATTGAGCAGATCTGATTAGAAATTGCTTAAACAGAAATAGATCGATAAATTTATCCACATATATAGAAATAATTGAGAAAAAAAGAGGGAGATTGCAGAAACAGAATATAACAAATAAGAAATTCTTACAATAGAATGATTCATCGGGATGAATTATAACTTTGAAAAAGGCTAGAATCATCATCATGTGAATTAACAGTTCAGTTTGATGTTGAAGATGAGAAATTTGTTTGATTCTAGTTTGCTCGTGGGTTCTAATTCGAAGAAAAAGAAAATTGAAACATGTTTATCGGCGAGGGGAAGTAGAGTTGTGAAATAAAAATCCTATTTGTTCTGATGAAAACAAAGTTATAGAAAAAAAAATGATATTTACTCTTGACAAATTTAAAAAAAAACATTCGGAAAATTTAAAAAAAAAATGAGATGAGAATGCCACGTCAGATTTCCAATACACTACCAAATAATATATGTCAATTGAATCATTATGAGCTTGACACATAAATAAGGTGTCAACAGAATTAACAATATGAATTGATATATAATAATATAACTATGTATCAATATATAAGTAAATAAATAAAATCATTGCATACATTACATAAATAAATAAAAACTTTAGATTCATAATGCAAGGCGTGAACCCCAATACATAATATAATTTATCAGTAATTTTTAAGGAGGAGTCACATACAACTATATAGGTTTTTTGGGCACATTTCAATTGATTGTTCGATTAGTTTATTGGGCACATTTCAATTAATTTTAAATATTACGTAGGATTTTTTCTTAACACAATTATGATCAATACCACGACTTCGTGTACTAATTTCTCCTGACACATTACTAATTCTCCTGGCGTAGATCTACTTGTTGTTAATAGATCGGTAAGAGTATTGTTCCGATAGATAACTCTTCTGTACCCTAATTAATATTAATAATAACTTTTTTTAATTAAAAAGCCACCTAAGATTAGTTTCTTCTTTTAATTATGTAGAAATCTTCTTAACATATTTAAGATAGATACTCTATTTAACATTAAAAATAATAAGAATTAATATTATATAATTGTAAATCAGATGACCAAACTATGTTATCCTCATTAGGTTAATCTACCATCATCGCTCATTTGCAACAATCCGTCCTTCGTCAATTTCAAGCTCAGATTATTATATCGTTCTCATGAATATTGTCTCGATGCCTTTCTCCGGTCCGTGTCTGCCTTCATCATTGCCGCAAACTCCTCATAACTTATGCGCCCATCCTGAAGAATGAATTTTTGTTCAAGTGTTAAACTTAAGAAGATAATTGCCATGTTTTTATAAGTGTGAAATGGGATTTTGAAATGACTTCTTGGTTATGAAGGAAGTTAATATAAGACAAAATAAAATCACAGGGATATTTTTGGTAATTTTAAATTTTAGTTGGAGTTTTATGAAATTAGGCCAAACTCAGATGCCAAACTAGAAAGTTTGAGTTTTAGAGAAATTAAATCAATTGAACAACAATAAAAATGTCATAAAAGGACCTGTCATGTTTAACATCGTCGCCTCGCCGCTGCGATGGTTGTTCTCTGGTGTGAAGCGTGTGCACGTGTTTGAGCAGGGTGACCGAGGAGTGAAGAGAAACTGGAAAAAAAAAAAAGATAAGATTGAAAGGGGGAATTTGTTGGGTTCACTATTAACCGCACGGGGTCTATGGTGCGGAATTTAAAATACGATTTATATGAATTGAATCACGATTTTAACAACCTTGCGATTGTGGTTCATTTTGAGAAAAGAAAAATGAAAAACATGTTCCAAGGCTAGTTATCTTTCAAAATTACGAACTCTTGAGGTAAATTCCCTTGAAATCCATCTACAATATGCCCTTTTAATAGTTGCAATATGTAACGTGTCACGAGTATTTGCAAATCGCAAAGATAACTCGAGTCTTTCTGTAATAAAACCTAAACCTCAAGGACAGTTCTATGCAGTTCACCCTACACAGCCTTTATCATCTTGAACATGGCTTACAGGTAAACTAACAAAGCAACTTTTTCAAGGACACCTTACATCACCCATTCGACGCCTCGGTCGACTTTATAAATAGCAGGTTGTACATCTATACGCATTATGTAAAATTAGAAATACAAGTTATTGAAAACTACACCTGAAGATTAGTCTAATTGCAAAGTCATTCGGTGTATGCCACAGGGTATTTGTATTTTAACAAATGTATTGCTCTTAATTTATCTCATACAATATTGCATTAATCAAGGGGTTAGTAACAAAACGTACCCTTGAGGTTTGACCTAATTCCGAAAAGGCCCGGATAGCATTTCAAAGTTATAAAAAAAATACACCCATGGGTTTTATTTTGTCTTACATTTACCCCTTCAACACAAAAGGCATTTCAAAACCCTCGTTCACATTTGTAAATATTACAGTTGGACCCTTAATTTTAACACACAATCAAACAAGGGTACTTTTTATAATTATCCTTAATCATATGAGAGAAAAATGTCATGCACATAGCTGTTAGAAGTCATACTTTGAAGGCATTATGTGCAATCTACCCAAAAAAATGAACAATAACAGGGTCAAATATTAAAATGCTTTATAAACAACAGCATTTACATTCATTTGCATCTAGAGCATATGCAAACAAGCTTACGAGTTTGCAGATCGAGAGGACAAACTTTTCGATAATTCAGTGAGAAAAGAATCGCACAGCACCTGAGAATGCCCACAAACAAACAGTCGAGATTTGTTCATTTACAACTATCGGTCAAATCAGCACCTTCTCCTTCCTGAAGAGGAAGTGATTGGCAAATATATTAGATATTGTAAATGAGGAGCTCAGAATCGCGTACGAAACAATAATAAGATTATCCACACCAATAAAATAAATCCAGCAACAAATCCCAGAGTCATATCTCAGAATTCGTAAGAATAACAAAAGGACGTAATAAGGGGTCTGGCCAAAATAATTTATATAATACAATTTTCAGTTGATAATTAATATGTTATGCATAAAAAAGTAACATATTATTTACTTGCTGAAATCTGATGAGTGGGTTTATTTACTTGAATATACAGCGTATAGTTACAGTTTATCTCGACCACAGTAAATAAATTTGGGTATTTATGCACATGGAAAAAGGTCTGGAAAATAACAGTCACAGGAACCGGAAGTTGATGGGCAATCTCAGTCTTAAACACTTTTATGCTTCTTCAATCGGTACTTGTTACGGAAAGGCTCTGTCATGTAAAGGAGATGTAAAAAGACTAGTCGAAAGTAGAAGTAGAATATTCTGCAACAAATAAGAGCAAAGATGAACTTACATTTTGAAAGATGTCTATCATTAGAAGGTGATACAACCAATACTGTGCAGACAGAGCGGCAACATTTATTTTTTCAACTGCAGTCAGAAATCAGATAAATTTACATTGTTTTAAAATGAAAATAAAGAGAGGTACTTCAACAAAATAAATTAAAATGCATACACAATAATTCAAGGCAAGAGTTTACAATCACTAAGAAGTGAAAGCAACAAACTCAATGAAGAACATATACCAACAGAATGAACCTCAAAAACTGAGAAGGATCATATAATAATATAAGGTTATGTATGGTTGTAAAAAAAAAAAATTCAAGACAACCTTTATTGCCAGCATGAAATTCTCCCAACAAAAAATAGACTATTCACTCATTCTCACTTTTACAATCATCAATCATATCAAATGATTATTTTGAATAAAATCTAAAATGTAACAAACTTAAATACAGACTATCTACTTTAAAAGAATACAGATTTATCAATCAAACATCTCGACAATTAAAAAACACCACAAAACTTAAAGTAGCCAAAAATAAACACGGTATAGATTTCATCCTGAGTTTCAGCAGTGAAATGCAGACACTGTTACAATAACATGTCATTAAAAAGCCACCAAAATTAATGAACCACCAAAAGTTCATATTTCTACTTTATCTCACCCATAATAATTAGCATCAGTAAATTGAAGCTTCAAAAATCATTAATAATCTACAATCAAGGGACAAAAAATATAGCTATTGGATTTTCTTATGTAGGAAAAGAGGCAGATGTATGTACCAATTATCCGTCCCAGATACCGTGCTTGCTATTCACCTGTCTTCAGAATACTTTTCCTTCTCTTAATCAATCCATTCATTAAAGTAATATAGGTCGACTTATTCACAGCAATACCCTTCTGAGTCTGTTCCGTAAAAATACACATTGCATCCTTATATCTCCCTTCACCACAAAGCTCATCGATCTGTTCCGAATAAGCCAACGAACTCAAACCCGATTCATTTAAAGCCTCACTAACATCAACCCCATCTCGTTTCTCATCGGCCCACTTCGAATACTGAACCACATTCTTTTTACTCTCCAACATTTTCGATAAAAGCTCTTCGGCTTCTTTATTATTCCCAGCAACCTTAAGCGCACCGATAATCGCATTAAATGTATAACTATCGGGCCCTAATTTCTTTTCCTCCATTTCGGACACAAGGCCCAAAGCATCCTCAAGCCTCCCTTCTTTACAAAAAGCTGTTATTAACGTATTGTAAGAAACAGCATCGAGCTCTTTACCTTTCGTAATCCACGTGTTAAATAATTTAATCGCTTTTTCCAGCATACCCTCCATACATAACCCTCTAAGAAGAATGTTACAAGTGTAAATATCAGGTTTAAATGATTTTTCGACCATTTTATTATGAAATTGAAAAGCTTTCTCCACGTTACCTTCCCAGCAATAACCATGTATAATTGTGTTATACGTCGTCTCATCAGGAACCAACCCATTTTCCAAGAGCTCGTTGAGCTTATTTATCGCTAGATCTGTTTTTCCCAGCTTACAAAGCCCACCGATCACAGAATTATAAGTAATAATACTCGGAAATACATCTTTACGCTTCATTTCGTCCCAAACCTCCATAGCTCTCCCAAAATTCTCTTCCTTGAAAAACCCAACAATAATCGTCCCGTAGCTCACTTCATCCACAATATATCCTCTCTTATTCGCCAAACTCAACAACTCGTAAGCATCTTTAACTTTCCTTTCCCGGCACAAATTATGTAAAGCAGTGTTAAGTGTAACAGTATCCATTCTCAAACCTTTGAGGCCCATCTCGGTCATCATCTTAAAAGCCTCGGCCAAATCGCCTGTTTTACAAAACTCGCTAATCAAGGTGTTGTACGTGACCCGGTCGGGCGAAAATCCGTCCTCCTCCATCCGTTTGACCGTATCGCTCGCCTCACTCATCTTGCCTTCCTTGCAGTACCACTTGATCATGATGTTATGAGTGACCTCATTGAGTTTAACTCCTTTCTCCCTCATTTCGTCCAATAATTTAAAAGCCAACGAACTCTTTTTCGCCTCCAAACACCCGTTTATCAACGTGTTGTAAGTAATCACGTCAGGCAACAGCTTTAACCCTTCCATCTCGCCTCGCAGCTTAAACGCGTCGTCGATTTTCCCGCCGTTACAAAGCCCGTTAATCAATGTGTTGTACGTGTAAACATCCGGCAACACGTTATCCTGAGCCATTAACTCCATAACCTTAGCTGCATCCTTTAACCAACCGATTTTACAATACCCGTCGATTAATATGTTATACGTGTTCCTATTCGGGAAAAGCCCTTTGCTCTTCATATCCAATAATAAATCGCGAATATCGTGTAATCTACCCTTTTTACGCAACGCGTCTAATATCGTGTTATAGCTCGCATTATCGGGCTTACACTTAAAATGATCCTCCATATTCCTCAACAATTCGACTGCGTCTTTAAATTTATATTCTAAACAATATCCACTGATTAAAATATTAAATGTGACCACACTTGGTGTCAAACCGAGCTTGATTGCATCGTTAAACAATTCGTTGCAAAAATGTACAGATCGAGAAGAAGGGTCTTTTTTTACCAGAGAGCTGAGTAAGTTGTTGAGTGTCAGCACATTGGGGCGGAGCTTGTGGCGCTTCATTTTTTTGAAGATCTGGGCGGCGAGGTGGGGCCAGCCGGAGCGGCAGTAGGCTACGATGCAGGTGTTGAGGAGGGCTCTCGACGGCGGCGGGAGGGAGGGGCGGGGTGGAGGAGGTGACGGTGGAGGTGGTGGTGGGGGTGCTCGGAGAGGATTTGGGACTGGAGGACGGTTTTGGCGTCGTCGAATTTGTGGTGGGAGATGAGGGAGTGGAGGAGGGAGAGGAGAGGGAGAGGGGGAGAGGGTGAGGGGTTTGGCGGCGGGGTGGGAGCTGACGGAATTGAGGAGGGAGAGGAGGGCGGAGGGGTGGCGGTGGAGGGCGGAGGACGAGAGGACGGAGTGGATGATCGGAGGGGTTAGGTGGGGGAGGTAGGGGGAGAGGGCGGCGTTTAGGGCGGTGGAGGTTTTGAGGAGGGTGATGATGGTGGATACGAGCTGGGTGGGGTTCATTAACGGCGGCGGCGGGGTCCCGGCGGTGGGCATTGTTTATTTGGATTTGGATTTTTTTTTTTTCTAATGAGGGTCTTATTTAGTAATGTGGACTGAGAGAGGGTTTGGGGTTTTGGACATGGAATGGAAGAAGGGTTTTTGCTTTCCTTGCACCCATTGTGTAGCTAGAATATATGAATTTAATTTATTTAAATTAAAAAATCTTTAAATCGTTCCATATTAGATCCATCTAAAGAGAAATAAGTTATTTTTTCTTTTTTACTTCAAAATCTTAAATTGTACTAGTCTTAAATCAATCTTGATAACTTTTAATTCAAGAAAAATTATGACAAGTGAAATTTTTAAAACTGCAAAGCCTCTAATTGCTTGACACCAAATAAAATAGTTTATTGGTCAAGCAAAAAGTTCAAGATCAAATCCTAGTAATTGAGCAAATAGTTTGAAGTTATAACTAATTGTTCAACAAAAACAATTTATTGGGATTAGTATGAACTCTAACGGGTTTAGTATGAGATTTAATAGAGTTGGAATAAAATTGGATTGAGATAGTATGAAGATTTTACGATACAGTATAAGATTTTATCGATATAGTATAAAGTATAGTATGTATTTTCACGATGAAATTTTAAGATGTAGTATGAAATTTTATATTGTAGTATAGAACTTGACCGAAGTCTCGTAATGACGACCAGAGTACAGCAGCGAATGTTAATCAACATGACTATTATGAAATTAGTATGAATTTTATTTGTATTAAAATTGAAAGAAAAAAAAATAGTTACTATGGATAAACTTGTGCTCTTACTTGTGAGTTTTGATTAAACGAGAAGTTGAATAGGTAAATGAGAAATTAATATTTTTCAATAAATCAATTTAGAAAAAATATTTTTATTGTGTAATATGTGAAAATTATGCCTTAAGTTTCACTACAAAAAAATTCGGCATTACTGGCGGATTTCCTGGCGGCCAAAAAGCCGCCAGGAATGCTGACGGGTATGTTGGCGAAAACATATACTTGCGGATTTGCTGGCGGGCATGGCCGCCAGTATATAATCCCGTCAGCATGCCCTCAGGGGTGAGGTGAGAATTTATCCCGCTTAACTATCCTGACGGGCATGCCCGTCAGGATATATTTTTGATTTAAAAAAATAAAATAAATATGCTGACGGCCATGGCCGCCAGCATGAGTTTTTTAATTAAATAAAAAATATACGCTGACGGCCAAGACCGTCAGCGTTTAAGTGTAATCCTGACGGGTTTGGCCGTCAGGATTGTAACCTAAAATCGGCCTCCCACCTTCCCCGCCTCCCTTTCTCTCCTTTCTCTCTCTATTTTCTCCTCCTCTCCCCCCGCAGCACCGCCGCCCGCTCCCGCTCCATTCCGAAGCCCAGCCCGCCTGCCACCACCACCGCCTGCTTCCCACCGACGCGAACGCCGCAGCCGAGCCCAGCCCACCTCCGCGCCGCTGCCGCCCAGCCAACCTCCGCTCCACCGCCCAGCCCACCTCGCCACCGCGGCCGCCTGCCTCCACCGCCGCAGCCGAGCCCAGCCCGCCTGCCATCTCCACCGCCGCCTGCCACCACCACCGCCCGCAGCCGGCCAGCCCAAGCTGCCGCCGTCGCCTGCCCGCCGCCCGTCGCCGTCGCCGCCCCCGCTGCCGCTCGAGGGTAATTTTTTTTTTTTCAATTTTAATTTTATATTTTTCAATTTTTTTTTGTATATTTGTGTTAGTTATATTTTTTATATACTTGTTATTTATTAATTATTATATAATTATTTTTAAAGGTTAGGGTTTAGTGTTTGTTTAGGGATTAGGGTTGAAATATGGTTTAATTAGGAATTAATTATGAAATTAGGGTTTAATTTAGGTTTAATTATATAATTATTCTTCAATTAGGGTTTAATTTAGGTTTAATTTGAAATTAGGGTTTCATTTAGGGTATAACTTAAAATTATATAATAATTTGGGGTATAATTTGTAATTAGGATTTAATTTAGGTTTAATTTGAAATTAGGTTTTCATTTAGGAACAATCAATTAATTAGAGTCCAATTTAGTAATAATTACACAATTAGGGGCCAATTTAGGAATAATTAAACTTGTGTAGATTCTGGAGTACACTTGTCTATAAAGAGTGCACACAGCACCCGTACAGAGATTGTCCTCCTCAAACGCCCTCCCCATGTCGGCTCCAAATATACTTAATTCAGACAACGTATTTGGAGCAGACATGGTGAGGGTGGTCGAGGAAAGGCGATGACCTGTATTCGAGTGCTGTGTGGCTCTTTATAGACAACGTGTCTACTTCAGAATCTACCTAGCTAGAAGCAATCTTGTATTAGGATTTATCATTAGATTATTAGGGTTTGCTTTCAAATTTAGGGTTTATTCACCCATTATATTGTATATATATTGTTCATGCATGGGAGGCCG
>BMAC01000846.1:290107-304801 GCA_014905375.1 Phtheirospermum japonicum
TCAAGAACTGCATGATTTATTGGAAGGATGATTTGAATCTGGATAAGTGCAAGTTTTGTGATCATCCACGGTTCAAACCCGCGAAGAATGGACAAACTAAACGGCGCAAGTCCAACTTAGTTCCGTATAAGAGGATGTTTTATTTTCCTCTAACGCCCCGCCTGCAGAGGTTGTACGCATCTAAAACAACGGCAAATGATATGCGGTGGCATGCAGAACATACGGTAGAGGATGGTGTCATGCACCACCCGTCAGATTCTGAGGCTTGGAGGCACTTCGATCAAACTCATCCAGAGTTCGCAGCTGAAACTCGAAACGTAAGATTAGGTCTATGTACAGACGGATTTCAACCTTTTGGAAGTTTCGGAAAACAATACTCTTCATGCCGGTGATTGTCACACCATACAATTTACCTCCCTGGATGTGCATGAAAGAGCAGTATATGTTTCTCAGCGTTCTCGTCCCGGGGCCACAAAACCCCAAAGATAAGTTAGACGTTTTTCTACAACCATTGATTGAGGAGCTCAAGCAGTTGTGGTCCGACGGTGCTGTCTCGTACGATGTATCTAAAAAACAGAACTTTCAGATGCGAGCGGCCCTTATGTGGACCATAAGCGACTTTCCTGCATACTCGATGTTGTCTGGTTGGAGCACGTCCGGTCGAATGGCTTGTCCGTATTGCATGGAGCGTTCAGACGCGTTTACCCTGAAAAAGAGCATGAAACAATCATGGTTTGATAACCATCGTAAGTTTCTAGAATGTGATCATCGACTTCGTAAAGATAAAAAACATTTTAGGAAAAATAGAAAGGTTGAAGCGCTGCCGCCGCACGTGCGTTCTGGAACAAAGATTTTGGTCGCAAATTGAGATGATATTTCCACCAGTTTTTTCGATTAAAATGCAGAACATGTGAACGGACTAATAGCGAGGAGTAGTGGATGGAGAAAAAAGAAGTATTTTTTGGGATTTGCCTTACTGGAGCACTAACTTGATTCGTCATAATCTAGACGTTATGCACATTGAGAAGAATGTTTTTGATAATGTGTTTAACACGGTGATGAATGTCAAAGGGAAGACAAAAGACACAGTAAAATCAAGAGATGAGTTAGCAGAATACTGTCACCGTCCCGAGCTTCATGCAGACGCATCAGGAAAGTATCCCAAAGCGTCGTACACGCTCGATAAGCCGTCGAAAGTTGCATTGTGTGAATGGATAAAGGCTATCAAATTTCCTGATGGGTACGCATCAAATCTAGGTCGCTGTGTTGATATGAAAGGGTTGAGATTGTACGGGATGAAAACCCATGACTGTCACGTGTTTATGCAGCGGTTGATCCCAATTGCATTTCGAGAACTGCTTCCTCATCCAGTGTGGAAGGCACTAACAGAGTTAAGTTTATTTTTCAGAGATCTGAGTGCGAGAGTTATTGGAACTGCTGATATGAGTCGTTTAGAGCGTGACATTCCCCTAATACTCTGTCAACTTGAGATGATATTTCCACCTAGTTTTCTTCGATTCAATGGAACATTTGCCCGTCCACTTACCATACGAAGCGAGAATTGCTGGTCCAGTGCAATACAGGTGGATGTATCCTTTCGAGAGGTATCTTCGCAAGTTGAAAAACAATGTAAGGAATAAAAGCGTGTGTTGAAGGATCAATAGCAAACGCATATCTAGTTGAGGAGGCGTCGAATTTTGTTTCGTATTACTTCGATGATAATGTCTCCACAAAAAGGACAAACTTAAATCGTAATGAAGAAGTTCAAAATGATGAAGACGACACTCCAAATGTTCTATCTGTTTTCAAAAATACTGGTGAAGCTTTCTCGGCCGCAGGGAAGAGATTCTTGTCGGATGAAGAATTGGCCGAGGCCCGAAGATATGTTTTACTAAATTGTTCTGAACTCCAACAATTTATCAGGTTAGCTAATCAAATTCGTTGTAACCCAAATTATCGAAATCTACTAATTAGATATTATAACAAATCTTCATTTTAATATAAAATTGCAGTTTGTTCGAAGATGGTATTAAACGTCACCAACCGAACATTACAGATGAGGCACTGACTCGAAAAGTGGACGCTGAATTTCCTGTTTGGTTCGAGAGCTACGTGAGTCTTAATTATCTGTAAAATTAAGTGGACAATCAAAATATATTATAACTTCGTAAACATAAAATTATTGTAGGCACGAGATCCTTTGAACAATGTAAATGACGATTATATGAGGTCAATTGCGTATGGTCCATCACGTGTTGTGAACACTTTCAACGGTTGTAAGATTAATGGATTTAGATTTCACACGCTCTCGTATGGGTCTGAGCGATCAACGTCGAGCACAGGAGTTTGTATAAGAGGAACAAATTATGGGCCAGATTACATGGATTATTACGGTCGTCTTCTAGAAGTGGTTCAATTGGAGTATCACGGGCTTCAAACTTCCGGAAGGACGCTCTTGTTCAAATGTGAGTGGTTTGATCCAACTCCAGCCGGAACGAAAATCCACCCTCAATATAAGCTCGTTGACGTCAATCATAAACGTAAATTCAATCGATACGAGCCATTTGTACTCGCATCCCAAGCGACTCAAGTGCACTACAGTTCGTATCCGAGTTTGAAGCGAGACAAACTAGATTGGTGGGCAACTTGTCAAATCAAAGCTCGATCGACAGTGGATTATATCGAGCCTCGCGTGCCTGAACAACAGTCTTTCCAAGAAGATGTTGTAGAAACATTTCCTGCAATACAATTAGAGGATGTTGACTTCCAATTAAACGACCCTCTCAATCACGAACACGACGAGTCGGTCAATGATGATTCAGAAGAGTCAGAAAGCGATGAACTACATTTAACTGAAGAAGACGAAGGAAGCTACGAAGATGAGTCTGAAAGTTAGGGATGAGGTTTGAAAATTTTATGAGTGTTAACGATAATCTGAACAAATTATAACGACACACACACACACACACACACACACACACACACATATATATATATATATAATTATATACTTATGTAAAAAAATATTATTAATAAAACTATGTTGTATGATAGATGCCCGGTAGAGGTCCTCATCATCGTCGGATTTCTCTCGGCTCATCATCTTCGGGACACCATGAGGATGATGCCACCGACATGGACCTAGATGATACTGTTCCACCTACCCCGTCTGATTAGGCGGGGACGAGCACGCCTGGTACAGAGGTCAGGACTTTCGGGATCGAGGTAGTCGTGATCGGAAATAGGTAAGTAACATTTTAGTCAATTTTGTTATGTGTTTAATATATAATTTAATTATTTCACATATATTGAAATAAACTTATTAATTTTTAGGTTACGAAGTCCGTCGAAGGACTTGCCGACCTATCTCAGGACTATACACGAGGCTCGTATCCACCCACATGGGTGGAAATACGAGCACATCCCGGACAGCCATCGTCAGACGTGGTGGCCTCGTTTTAGGGTAATTTTGAAGTATTTCTTATATATTTATGTTAAGTGAATTGCTTAATTATTTTGTCTAATTGTATTTCTTTTGTAGGGATTGGTGTAGTGGGACACTCGTATGTACGACGAGAATGCCATCAGGGCGGCATTCTATGTCTCGATGCGGGAGTCTTATAAGAGTCGTATATACGAGTGGAGGAAGGCCTATCGGACGAGTGGGACGATTCCTGCTATTGTAGGGGAGACGACTTGGAACAGGTGGCTGTTGGAGTTTCAGCGGCCTGAGGAGGTGGAGAAATCTGAGAAGGCCAGACGGAACAGGATGAGCGAGCCCGGCGGCCCTTCGACTGGTATAGCGAAGCATCGACGCGGGTCCATGCCGGCTAATCGACAGGCGGTCGAGATTGTAAGTCAATGATAATATTTTAAGTAATTAAATTATATTATTGAATATTTATAATTATATATTTTAATTAAGTCATTATATTAAATATTGTAAATGTAACTTTAAATACAGGCTGCACAGACGGGTTCGCAGCCTAGTAATTACGAGCTTCTGCTGAGGTATCATCGAAATCCCGACGGCACATTTACGGATCCCAAAGCCCAGAGGATAGCTGTAAGTTTTATATGTTATATATATAACCGATTTATTAAAAAATCTGATAAAAGTTGTTTGATAATAATAGCTGAAAATTTTGATATCAGGAGGATTATGAGAGGGCTTTGGAGGAGAGGCGTGCTGCGTCGTCTGATGATAGCAGCCCTCAGGTAGACCCGAACGAGGTCTACCTACAGGTCGTCGGGAATAGGAAGGGTCGACGCTATGGCCTTGGATGCTTTGGGAAGACTCAGAAGGGCTGCAGTACTTCTTCCACCTCCACCGCCGATGTTCATAGGCTCCAGACGCAGGTGCAGTCCTAGCAGGAGCAGCTTCAGCGGATCCGCGATGAGCAGGCGCTACAGATTCAGCGGATCCGTGAGGAGTAGGAGCGTACCCAGTTGACGCTCCGTCAACAGATTGAAGAAGCTGTTGCTCGGGCCATGGCTCGTCAGCCTCCCCCTGATCCGGATGGTGGTCATATTTAGATGTGGATGGATAGTTCAGGATTTTTATACATTCGATTGATGAATTGATTTTTAGTTATTGAATGATTTGTTTTGATTTTTTATTAGTGGATTATTTATTTTGGATTATCTCTAAAATTTTATTTGTTTATTATTTTTAATTTAATTATTAATTAATTAAATTTTATCTAAAATTTGTTTATTATTTTATTTGTTTATTAGTGCTGGCGGCCAACCCGCCAGTAAATCCTGGTGGGAACAACCGCCAGTATATCCTGGCGGGCAAATCCGCCAGTAAATCCTGGCGGGTAGACCCGCCAGGAATGCTGACGGCTTGGCCGCCAGGAAAGCATCAGATATTCCTAGCGGTCAAAACCCGACAGGAATACTGGCGGGCGTTTTCTGGCGGCAGAAGCCGTCAAGGAAACCGCCGGCATTCCTGGCTGGTTATATTTCCTGTCAGGATACTACAATCCTGACCGCAAAAATACTGGCGGCCATTATCCGTCAGGAGGCCGTCAGTATTTGATATACTGACGGAATCCTGACGGATTTGGCCGTCAGTATCGCCGGATTTTTTTGTAGTGTTTATACATTTATTGAAACACTTTGTTGCATTATCTAATACTTCAAAACTTGTGTGTTCACTTAATATTGTACTCCCTCCGTCCCAAAAAGATAGTCCAGTATTCAATTTTCGTCTGTCCCACAAAGATAGTCCAGTTACTATATTCAACATATTATTAAATTCTCATTTCCACACATACCCTTAATTAATATTCTTGAAATACTAGATTTCTACATGGTAAATTAAAAATTGATGATTACAATGTAAAATCTTACTATTCCAATAACAAATATACTAATTCCAACACTGATTTTTATAAGCATTAATTGACATTGATAAATCCAATAAGGGTATAATTGGAAAATACTAACTAAATTAATGACTTAACTATATAAACTACTCATTTTTTAATCTGCGTGAAATTAAACGCAGGACTATCATTTTGGGACGGAGGGAGTATATAGCACGTCTTCAAATCGGTTGATCCAGCCGATTTACTCAACCAAGCTAGATATTTGAATAGTTAGTTTATCTTTTTTTAATCATATATTTGATGAGATACAGTTGTTCTCGCATCTTTTATATTCACACTAGTTTAGTTATACAAAATAAAATATAAAAAATATTTATGAAATTATAAAATTTTAAATTTAAATAGATATTAATGTTTAGATATAATTCGTTAATAATTACTCCCTCCGTCCCAAAATGATAGTCCTGCGGTTGATTTCACGAGATTAAGAAATGAGTAGTTTATATAGTTAAATCATTAATTTAGTTAATATTTTCCAATTATACCCTTATTGGATTTATCAATGTCAATTAATGCTTATAAAAATCAGTATTGGAATTAATATATTTGTTATTGGAATAGTAAGATTTTACATTGTAATCATCAATTTTCAATTTACCATGTATAAAACTAGTATTTCAATAATATTAATTAAGGGTATGAGTGGAAATGAGAATTTAATAATATGTTTAAATATAGTAACTGGACTATCTTTGTGGGACGGACGAAAATGGAATACTGGACTATCTTTTTGGGACAAAGAGAGTATATTTAATTAATTATAAAAATTCAAAAGATGTCGGGTTTTCAACCCGTCTCTAATCTAATTAATTAATTATTATTAACTCATTTTATATTTTTATGTTTAGATTAATTTTGTTAATAATTATAGTTACATGCTTTGAAAAAATCAAAAGATGTCATACTCTCAAGCCAGTCTAATAAATATTAATTAATTATTATATAATTTAATTTTTTTTATATTTAGATTGAATTCATTACTAATATTTAATTACATGCTCCAATTATTGCAAATATAACATAATTTACCCATACATAATATTTAAAATTTCAAAAATAAATTATTTCAGTTTTTATTATAAATACAATTTATTTAGTTATTTTCATAAACTATTTTTGTAATTAAAATTATTTCATATGTAAGTTTTCTTTTAATTAAAATAATTAATTTAGATTTTTTCTACTAATTATATATGACTTATTTATGTTTTTATATTAGGAGTATAAAGAGGATTATTGAATTAGACAAAATATAATAACAGAAAACTATTAAGTTAGGCTAAATATAATAAAAGGAAAATATTAAATTAGGCAAAATACAATAAAAGAAAAATATTAAATTAGGTATATATTAGGCTCGGATGACACATAAGCAACCGACGCACTAAAATCTTTTATTATCCAAGCGAAACATACGAAGCAGACACATAGATTAGGAGAATTTTGCATTAATATATACTTGTTTAACACTCTTGTATTACACGGGACTTATCGATAAATATATAAAATATTTGTGATAATTACTGAATTTTAAATCTAAATTAAAATAATGTATTCTCAACTTGTGCCTTGTACATGTCTAATCTATTATTAATTATTATCAATATTAAATAATTTTGTATTTGATGTTTAAATTAAATTCATTAATAACATTAGTTACATACTTACAAAAATTCAAAAAGCGACACATTCAAAATCCGTATCTAATATATATTTTATCAATTATCATTATTAAATTATTTTATATATTAATTTCTAGAATAAATTCATTAATAATTATTAGTTACATATTTTGAGATATTCAAAAGATTTCATACTCTCAACTCGTGAAACATTGTACTGATGTCTAATCAATGTTTATTAATTATTAGTATATAATTTTATATTTTTATGTTTAGATTGAATACATTACTAATATTTAGTTACATACTTAGATTATTGAAAATAACTCATAATTTACCTATATAATATATTTGAAACTCCAAAAATAAAATTATTTTAAATTCTATTATCAATAAAACTTATTTAATTATATTCATAATAAAAAAATTGTAATTAAATTATTTCATATGTAGTTTGTCTTTTAATTAAAATAACTAATTTAGATCTTATCTACTAATTATATATGACTTATATATATATTTTATATTAGGAGAACCAAAGGAAAGTATTGAATAAGGAAAAATATAATAAAAGAACTAAATTAGATAAATATTAAGTTCGGATGAGAAATAAGCAAACAAAGTACCAAAAAAAATTATTTGTCAAAGAAAATATACGAAACAAACACATAAATTAAGAGGATTTTGCATTAATATATATAGGAGTGATATTGCATTCATTTTGTTTTGTTTTAGTCTGTGTAGAAAGACATGGTAATATTCAATTTTGTTTTTTATAATATCTGAAAATAAAATATATAATTTAATATATTTGAATTATTTTTTTTGTTTAGAAAAGAGAATATCATTAAAATAAAAGGGTACAAGAAATACCCAAAAAAATATTGTACCAAGTACAACTTTAGTAACTAACACAACAATCTAGGACTTGCAAGCCAATCTTTAAAAGAGAAACTAGACCCGAAAGAATCCTTAACACTAATCCAACTCCATGTTCTAGCCTTAATCTCCTCCACCATTTTGTCCTCCACCATCTCCACATTATTATGCACCATATCATTCTTCCACTTCCACATGACCCACACTACCCCCAACCAAATACAAATCGACACCAATTTACCTCTTTTACCTTTCAAAATTTGACTTTGAAAGAGGATATTATGGGATGCCTGCAGATGAATCGCCAACGGTGTATTCAACCAATCAAATATCATCATTCAAATATTATAGGATCTTTTGCATACAAAGAAAATATGCTCCGCTGATTCTTCCTCTTCCCAGCAGAAAGTACATAATGTCCTCTTTTGAAAGCTCAATCCCCCGCTTTTTCAGGTTCAACTTTGTTGGCAACCGGTCTCGAACCAGCCTCCACGCATGTGCAGCCACTTTTGGTGGCATAAACTTATTCCACAACAACTTAAAAACTTTCCCCATTCTCTTTGTAGTTTGGTTCAAGACTTCCTCCGGTTTAAGCAGCTCATATGCATCTCTTGTCACGTATTTTCCACTTGGCGAACCTCTCCATCTCCAAGCATCACTAAGCTCTTCATTTATATAACATCTGCTCACAAGAGACCATATCATCAAAAGCAGTTAATTCAAAATCAAAAAATTGACGTCTCCAGTTCCACACCCATCTCCACTCACTTCCCTCCCACACCCCCATCTCCTCTACATTCTTCTTTTTATCTAGACTAATACTAAATAACCTAGGGAATCTTGACTTCAACGACTCCCCTCCCACCCACACCTCTTCCCAAAAAGAAATCCTTCGACCATTCCCTAACACCCGTTCTAAAAGGCATAAGAGAGGTTCAAGATTTCATATGTAAGTGAAATTACTAATAATACAGATTCATTGCGGATAGTAGAAATTTATATATAAAGAAAATTTATACTATTTGACCACTGGTCCGAACACAAATTTACTAGTGAGGGAAAATGATAGAAAGAAAAGTGACAAAAGTTATAAGATAAGATATGTAATACACAAACAAAAATGGTGCAAATAATGATATCACAAATACTCTCAAACGGTAGATAAATCAAATCTTTCCAGAATAGTTTATAAAATTATATAAACCATTAGATAGAGCAAATAAAAACCAAAATGCAACACCACTAGTGAGCATGTTTATTCTAACAATTGTAGGATGGACACTTCCTATAAGACACAAAGACAAATTCTTAGTACAAGAAAATTAAAAAATACAATGATGATTGAACACCGAGGTGAGGTAAAAGGTACAAAACCAATTCCTACAAGATGATAAACTAAAGAAAACCAAATTTAGGCAAAACTTATGAGAATTTCAAAAGTAGAAGAAATCTATCAAGATAAGCAAAATGACTAGTTATATCAAAATACTAGATGATTACTACTGATAATGAGTATAACTTTCATCATTCACTAAGAAAGGGAATCGTAATTAGGAAAATGATTGAACGAAAAACATAAAGAAGTTGGAAATAAAATATTAGATATCTTGAACTTTCAAGTAGATTGGAAAATAACTGTAAAAATAAATTAATGTAACAAGTGAAGCTAGATAACATCAGTATTTTGAAGGTTAGTTGGCATATAGATAAAGAAAAGTTATTCGAAACAATCAAGACTAAATGCAAGTTAAAAGTAAAGGACAAACATTGACACGGACCGCAAAAATGGTAAATCACTAAGATGAGAGATAAAATATAAGGTAGAACTTGTTCTAAATAAGTGCAAAATAGAAAATATAATTGTGAATGGAGACATACAAAGAATTCAACAACAACTCTTAACCAATTATATGTTACTACCTCAGTGAGTGCTTGCAAAATCTTATGGTTTCAAAGGAAACTTTCAGCAACAAATGACCCAACAATTTTCAAATTATATCTTGAAAGAAATAATCTCAACGAACAAAAGCTTTTTTTCGGGAAAATTTCATTTTTGGTACATTATGTTGGCCACTTTCCAGAAAAGTTACGTGATGTTGGCCAGCATCAAACTACATACATTAAGTTGGCAAATTTATCAAATTTGGTACAAAAAAAGCCCAATCGGGCTTTGATGCTTACATGGCATGATTTAATCATTTCTTATCATTTTTAATTTAAAAATTAATTTAAAAATTTAAAAACTAATTTCTTATCATTTTCAATTTAAAAATTAATTTCTTATCATTTTAAAATTAATTTAAAAATTAATATAAAAATTAATTTCTTATCATTTTTAATTTAAAAATTAATTTCTTATCATTTTAAAATTTATTTATTATCATTTTTAATTTAAAAATTAATTAAAAAATTAATTTCTTATCATTTAAAAATTAATTTAAAAATAAGTTTTTAATTAAAAATGATAAGAAATTAATTTTTAAATTAAATTAACTTTTGAATTAACTTTAAAATGAGAAGAAATTAATTTTTAAATTAAAAATGATAATAAATTAATTTTTAAATTAAATTAACTTTTTAATTAATTTTAAAATGATAAGAAATTAACTTTTAAATTAAAAATTATAAGAAATTAATTTTTAAATTAATTCTTAAATTAAATTAACTTTTGAATTAATTTTAAAATGATAATAAATTAATTTTCAAATTAATATTTAAATTAAAAATGATAAGAAATTAATTTTAAATAAATTTTTAAATTAGAAATGATAAGAAATTAATTTTTAAATTAAATTAATTTTAAAATTAATTTTAAAATGATAAGAAATTAATTTTTTAATTAATTTCTAAATTAAAAATGATAAGAAATTAATTTTTATAATAATTTTTAAATTAAATTAATTTTTAAATTAATTTTAAAATGATAAGAAATTAATTTTTAAATTGAAAATGATAAGAAATCAGTTTTCAAATTAATTTATAAATTAAATTAAATTTTAAATTAAAAATGATAAGAAATGATTAAATCATGCCATGTAAGTATCAAAGCCCGATTGGGCTTTTTTTGTACTAAATTTGATAAATTTGCCAACTTAATGTATGTAGTTTGATGCTGGCCAACATCACGTACCTTTTCTGGAAAGTGGCCAACATAATGTATCAAAAATGAAATTATCCCCTTTTTTTCTCAATCAAACAAAGATGAGTGTTGGTTGTTGAGGAATTTATTCTTGGCAATAATTCCTATTTTGTTATTTGCCTTTCTTGGGCACAAAATAAGTTAGGAAACTAGATATAGGTCAATATTATGTTTCCAAGTTTATGCACAAGACTTTAATTATGTCTAGATTTTGTTTAGGATTTGTTTTTAGGTATTTACCAAGTTTAGGATCTTAGAATTATCTATTTAAGACATTAGAAATCCTAAAGCTTGGTTTTTACGGTTTTATAGAGTTTTACGCACGGGATTTCTTGAAGGACGAAAGACGCAAGGAAGACGACGTACAAGAAAGGAAGAAGAACACGAAGAAGAAAACTACTTGGAGCCAACGTTCGTGAGTTACAAGATCTTTGAAGTTGCGTGACCAACCGAAGAAATCTTGCCATTCCGGCAACAAGTATTTAGTATCAAGTTTCTTGATATTTAGTTTTCATATATTACTTTATATTGTGTATCGAACGTAAAGTGAAAGTAATATAATTTTTGGGTTTGTACACCCAAGTTCACAAGTATTTACTTGTGAACTGAATTTGTTAAATCGTGTTCTCATATATTAATTTCCGCTGCATAAATTTATGTTACTCTGGTCGATGTTGTTAACTGGTGTTGTTAACATTGATTAACAACATCGTAAATTTGAGACTTATTTTTAAAACCATAGACCTTCTTATTTTACAATTGGTATCAAAGCGGGTTACTTAACCTTTTAAGTATTGATCCTTATTTTTTAGGTGCTATGGATGCTCAAGGCAACCCGAGACCTTTAATCCTTAATGGTGAGAATTACTCTCTATGGAAACAGAGGATGAGGTGGCACTTGAAGAGCATGGATGAACGTGTTGGGAAGACCGTCCTTGTTGGATGGGAAAAACCACGTGTCACGGATGGCGAGGGCGATGCCATTCCCAAGAAAGAGGAAGATTGGAATGCTGACGAAGCAGCTGCTGCAAATTGAAACTCTAAATGCATCAATGCCTTGTGTGGCTATGTAGATGCAAGCTACTATCGTATCATCAAGAACTGTGAGTCGGAAAATGATGCATGGGACGCACTCCAAAGGGTGTGTGAAGGAACAGCAAGCGTGAAGAAATCCAGACTAAGAATTCTCTTGTCCACATTCGAGGCTATGAGAATGAATGAGAAAGAATCTATCATGGACTACTCTGTGAGATTGACGGAAATAACAGAGGAGTGCAAAGAGCTGGGTGAACCCATAACAAATTCCCGTCTTGTAGGAAAATTGCTAAGATCCATTACAAAAAATTATAGCATGAAGGTGGTGGCAATAGAAGAATCCAAGGATGTTGATAACATCGATTTCAACACCTTAGTTGGAAATCTAAAGCAATACGAAATGGAACACGTCACCTCTAGCTCGAAAGAGAAGAATGTTGCCTATTCTTCTGATTTAAATAAAGTAGGGGATGAAGATGACGAGGAATTCGATTTTAATGGGATTATTAAAAGGATGGAGTCGACTACCCTCGAAGAAGATGAACTGGCCCTTGTTACTCAATGCTTCAACAAATTCTTGAAGAAGAAGAACAACTCTGGAAGCTCAAGTACAAGGAACAGGACTCAATCATCTACTCCAAAGTTTACTGGACGAACTCTTCCACAATCTCAGTCCTCAAATTCAATTTCCAATGTGTCAAGCTCTTTAAAACAACTCAGCGAGATACAATGCCACGAATGCAAAGGTTGGGGACATTACAAGAATGAGTGTCCCAACTTTCTTAGAAAGAAAAGTATGATCGCTACTGACTTTACTGAAGACTTCAATGATTCCGAGTCCCTTGATCCAGTCCCAGCATTATTCTCCCATGTTGTTTGGGACGACGATATCCATGTTGGTTTGCTTGCAGATAACATCGTGTGCCTGAATGCTGAGACCACCGACTATTATGAGGAATACGAGCAGCTGAGTGGAGATCACAAAAAATTGTATGTCAGTTGGAGTAAACAGGTACTCAAAGCGAAAGATCTCGCAAAAGAAGTAGAGAAGTTAACTAAGGAAAAGGAGGATCAGCTCGAAATTATTGTCCGGTTGGAATCATCTCTCACCAAGAAGGATGCTGAGCTTGAAAAGATTAGAAACGAACTGACCACTGTTCGAGGAACAATTTCAAATCTAAACAAAGGTAAGGCGAAGCTTGATGAAATTTTGCAGGTTAGCTTCCCAGAGTCCTCTAAGCATGGAATAGGTTACAAGCCGAGTCAACCCACGCAAGTGTCGAGTCAAGAACGAAAATCTTCCAAACGCCACAAGAAAAGGAGGAGACATTTCGTCTGTCATCATTGTGGAGAACCAGGCCACATTCGGCCCTTTTGCTGGAAGATCATTGGCGAAAGAAGACACTTTCAGAGAACAAATATGCCTGTCAAGTCCAATGTTGGTAACCGCGCTACCAACATCAATACCAACATCAGATACAAACAAGTGTGGGTCAAGAAAAACAGCATCAAGTGCAATATGATTCATACCTCCTTGAAGTCTCTAGTCCCTGGAGCCTGGTATTTTGATAGTGGGCGCTCGAAGCATATGACAGGCTCAGAAGAATTGCTCTCCAACATTGTCAGATTTAAAGGTGGCAAAGTGAAGTATGGAGGAGGCGCAAATGGCCAAATTGTTGGCCAAGGGACTCTCCATGTTTCTGGCGTTGTAACATTGGAAAATGTGCTGCTAGTAGAAGGACTTACAGCAAATTTGATCAGCATAAGTCAATTGTGCGACGGAGGGTTCAGCGTTAAATTCAATCGTGAAAAATATGAAGTTTATGAGGAGAATGGATCGTGTATTCTCACTGGGAAAAGAACTTCAGATAATTGCTACCAAATTCACAGTGATGCTTTTTGCAGGTTGTCCCAATTTAGTGATGCAGAACTATGGCATCAAAAGCTTGGACATGTTAATTACAAGATGATGGATAGGTTGGCCAAGGAAGAAGTCGTGACTGGACTGCCCAAGCTCAACACCAAGATCATTACAGTGTGCGAGGCATGCCAAAAGGGGAAACAGGTAAGGGTGCCACATCCAGTCCAACAAAGTCTCACTACATCATCCTGCTTTGAACTGCTTCACATGGATCTCATGGGACCACTAGAGGTTGAGAGCCTTGGTGGTAAGAGGTATGTTTTCGTAATTGTTGATGATTTTTCTAGGTTTACTTGGGTAGAGTTTTTAAAAGAAAATTCTGAAACTTTTGAGGCTTTCAAAAAACTTGCAAAGAAGTTATGTGTAAGATTTAAAGTAAAAATTGGTAGAATTAGAACCGATCATGGAAAGGAATTTGAAAACGCATCTTTTCTGAAGTACTGCACTTCCGATGGTATTAGTCATGAATTTTCTTCTCCAATTACCCCTCAACAAAATGGCATAGCTGAACGTAAGAATAGAACTCTAGCAGAGATGACTAGAACTATGCTCATTTCTAATGGGATAGCTAAACGATTTTGGGCTGAAGCAATGAACACTGCATGTCATATTATGAATAGGGCTTATTTTAGACCAGGTTCATGTGCAACTCCCTACGAATTATTGATTGGGAAGAAACCAAACTTGAGCTATTTTCATGTG
>BMAC01000846.1:323123-403782 GCA_014905375.1 Phtheirospermum japonicum
AGGGGACGGGAGGGCGGTTGTGTTGAAGGGATTCTCGAATGAGAGGAGGCTGCAATCGGGGACGAGAGGTAGGGTTTTTTTTAAGGTTAATTTTTTATACATAAATAATATGACTTAGGAGAACGTCTTTTTAAAGGCGTTCTGAATAATACTTTCCAGAACGACGTTTTTAAAGACGTTTTCAATATTTCACATACGAGAACGTCGTTTTGAAAGACGTTTTTGATATTGAACATACGAGAACGTCGTCTTTAACGACGTTCTGGATATCTAACATACCTGAACGTCTTTTTAACGATGTTCTGGATAATCATTATACCAGAACGTCTTTGAAAAAGACGTTCTCGTATGTGACACTTTTATTACAAAAATGCCACCGCCTAACATTTAAGAACGCCACCTCCTGAGGCGTTCTTAAATCCCTTTTCTTGAATCCTGTTTTTCTACTAGTGGAAGAAATTGTTCGAACTCATTTGCAGCTATTGAACGTCGTCTGATCTATCGTGTTGTTCGGCTTCAGCTAGTTTAATTTGCAAAACAATGAAAAGGACATTGGAGTGGTAAATATTGTACTCAAGTCCAACATACATTGTACTAACCTCAAATATGGCCTCCTAAGCTTCATACGGTGCACATATCATGCCGGTCTCACTGCAGCGGTTCACATTGCGTTGACGCAACATCCAACAAACACCCGATATCGATTTTGGAGCACAACGAGCTGGTCGATGCAGTACGCATAACTGAGGTCCGTGCCAAATTCGATATTGAGTATATCAACACAAAAGTGTATGGACGTAGTGTTGACGGCCCGGGCTTGAACAAGCCTATGGTGCGTTGGCTGACCAACAAGTTGATGAAAAGCTTATCGACATCCTCGGTCCATCGAGTGGTGTAAAAGTACTTTTCTGATGAACCGGGTATATTGGGTACCCGTTGGACATTGTTGTTATTTAATTATGAATCTTAGTAGGCTTTAATTAGAGAATTTTGAGTGTTAGTATCTGATTTGTAATAAAAACTCCTATTTTTGTAGATGGGAGCACTTGGCATGGATGACCAAAGACCACTCCATAAGCATGCTACTGCCTACTGACCAAATCAGGGAATATATTCCCTGGACACCAGGCTTTCAATCAAGGACTTATTTGTTTAATTTGCAGGGAATATATTCGATATGAAGTGGGAAGGTGCCCTTTTTCAATTACGTCAGTAGGGCTGTGAACAGAAAACTTGTGTTTTTTCAACATGTTTTTTATTTCACTTCACCAAGTTGGAAATAGAGGACAGCTATAATATCATTACTCATACAAATGCCAGGCTTCATAGGTGAAGGTGAATCATCTATAGTTTGAATTTGCACCAATTCATTAAAACACGTCACAAGTTTACACTACAAACCAAGTTGAACAAAATAAAATTACAAACCAAAATTTGGACGGTACAACTCTAGGCAAAGCAGTATGAAATGTGCTAAACATTCAAGCTCAAGAACCACATACAACAAACACAAAAATTAGATATATACATAAATCTACGTTGCACATCATGTTAGTACACCCCGCAAGGGTTCTGCCTACATAACCCTACGTATACCAACCCCCCACCCCCCGACGGCAAGATGACTGGTAGGAGAGGAGTGTGCAACGTGCTGCCCTTGCCATCCGCGCCTTGCAAGCATTCAACTCCGTCCTGTAGTTCATCATACATCTCTGTAATTGCTCGTTCGGTTCTCTTATATGCTCGATTCCCGCTGGATCAAGCCAATGGAAGAGTTTGCATATGTTCTCCTGCGAGTTAATAATTTAGGCCTCATATCAGTCACACCGCACAAGACCAAACAGATCATCGTACATACTCATTACAATTTAAATTCATTACGAATCAAAACAATCTAAAATAGTAATTATCCTACAGGAAATATGTATTTACCCCCCTTCGCGGACACGAGACAAAACGTCGATCAGGATTCCTTCTTATTTTAGAAATTAGAACTCTTACGTCCATACCACATTCACACTAATTGGGGACCTCGAGGTTGCAGGTACAACAACGCAACGACATGATGTACGACTGGGACGACGAGGAACTCCAACTCGACACCATTTTTATGGGGTTGGAGGTAGTTGTGGACAATGTCAGCGTTATATAACAAACACGGTGCAACGTGCAATCATAAAAACAAGCGTGGAAAACAGTAGATCAAAAAATCACCAGATCTAGTGCATTCTTCAGAACTCCAATCCCAAACCCTAGGAGCTACCTGCGCACCCAATGTATAGACATGTAATTAAAATTCAATTAATGAAGTTGTTCCACCTGCTCGTGAAATCAGTATTTCAAAAATCACCGGAACGGATACAGATATAAACTTCACTGGATATAATCAATTTCAACTCTCGGGTTGCCTTTTGTAAAGTAGGGATCGACATATGACAATTAAACGAAAATCTAACACAATTAAAACACGGGCTTACCTTTGTTCGGTCTCAATCGTAGCCTTCATAAATGTCGCAATTGACTTCAGCAGATCCCGATTGTGGGTGGAGGGTGCCGAAGCGCGGCGGAGAAACCCAGGACATTTTTCTCGACAATGATTTTAACAAAACCATGGTGAGGGTAGTCCGGTCATTTGGGACTTTATCCGGGTTATCCTACCAACCAAACGTCCTACAGCACAATTGACCCATAAGTATAAAATCCGCTCAATCATTCAAAGTGAACGTGAGATATTTTTAATTCCAATAGTGCTATCCCAAGACCCCTCACTAATTTGTCCAATCCCGCCCCTCCAACCAAACGGACCCTAAGTGTCTCTGACTCATCAATTATTAGTCATTCTCAAATCCCAACATCCCAACATGAATATAAATCCAATACCTCCTCCAACTGTTTCAATACCAACATAACACAGAATATGCTATTCTTTGTTTTATTAATATTAACTTTGCTAACTAATTAAACCACTATTTCCAGGCCCCATCAAGATATAGACACCAACAAAGCTAATGATCATCCACAAACCCATATAATAAATCCTGTCAAGAAAATTAAGTTTTTTCAGGAAGCAAACTGTAAGGAAAATAAAGAGAGAAAGAATTGTATCAGGAAGGGCGGCAGTGCACGGTGGCGGCGGCATCGTGGTGGTGGCACTGTGATGACAAGAGGGAAGGAGGAGTAAGTAAACCCTCAATCTCCCTTGCATTATGCGTGAGTGTGTGTAAAAAAAAAGGAAAAATTACTTAATAAACTAACTTAACTTTTCATTTTACAATTTTACGATACAATTAAAGTTTTTACAATTATGCCAGATTTTTTTAAGTTTTTATAATTATACCAGATTTTCTTATTATTTTTATTTTATTACGTATATTTTTAGGGTTTTTTTAATGGTTCAGATTGATTTATCGTCACCTTTATTCTCTTCAAACTACCTTTCCTCCCTTTAAATCCACCCATTCTTTTGCATCTCACCCCAATTAATTGAAATATACAAAATAAAACTTTTATTTCCAAACTTTTTTCAAGTCGTTCGTTTGTATCCAAACCGATTAATTGAAATATATAAATAAAACTTTCATCTCTTCTGAAAACTTTTTCGAGTCGTTATATTTGGTATCCCAAACTATTTTTTTATCGCAGTAGTTGGGTTCAAAGTTAGTATTATTTGAGTTTTAATTCGATAGGTTTTTCTCAAAAAAAATTCAGGTTGATATGGTTTTCTTCACATGGGTGCAGTATTTGGGTTCAAGTCAGTTATTCGGGTTTTATATTTGGATTTTTTTTCAAATGGATGCAGTATTTGGGTTCAAATTAATAGTATTTGGATTTTGATTCGAAAATTTAGGTTTTTCAACTTTTTTCAAGTTAATAGCGAGAATGTTTTATTAGATCGCAGTAGGTGGGTTTACAGTCAGTAGTATTTGAGTTTTAATTCGATAGATTTTTTACAACTTTTTCAGGTCGGCGAGAATTTGGGAAAGCGGTTTTCTTGTTCGTATATTTATAAATGTCTTAAAGTGATTAGTATATTTATGAATTTAATGGAGTGATCGTATTTTTTAAACATTTATTATTTAAATAGGTAGTTTTATAAATTCCCCCCAAAAAACTGAAGGGTTTAGGTATTTATATGGTTTGAAATGGGTATGGGCCGGGTTTGTTGAGTTTTGGGCTTAAGCCTGTAACAATGGGCTGGTTTGAATTTTAATCAATGATTAATGGACTTGATGGTTATAAGAGTTGCTTGACTAAAAGATAAGTTTTAAATTGGGCCAAGTAAGAATGCTTGAAAAAAAAAAGAATATGACAAAACATAAAGAATCTAAAGATTGTTACAATAAAATAAAAATTATTTGAATGAAATAAATTTATATCAAGTAATTAAATTACGTAACTATATTTATAAGGTTAAACGAGTCGGGTTTCACACAATTATGATCTAAACACTCGATCAAATTAGTTGGTTGATTATTTTGTTTAAAACACTAAATTTCCACGAACAAGCTAATTAAGCAAGTAAACGATTCACTAAATTCTCAAACTGAATTTTAAACATAATAATTGAAAATGAAAGAATAAACAACCAAACATAAATAAGAGCTAAACGTGATCGATCAAATGACACGAATGCAAATAAACATGAAATCGACTAACGTTATAACAACGACAGATCTAAAAGACAAGAATGCATGAACGATCTATTAACCCAACAATTTCACTAGCCAATTCAAATAAAAACAGAAACAAATCATTCAAATTGCCAAAATCAAAAAAAATTGTATTACGAAAACTAATAATCCAAAATTCAAGAAGGGAAGTCAATAATCAAGCTATGAATTACCAAGCGTATTAAAAACAAGAGTTGCAGAAAAAGGAATTAAAAAACTACCCAAGATATGAGTTCTGGGATCTAACACCAGATCGTTCGAATTCGAGAATCGAGAATGCTAAGATTTAAAGATAAAAATGAAGGACAAAGGGAAAAAGATTCAAATGTTTAAACTAAGGAAACTAGGGTTCCCAAATGGAAACTTTTCAGTCTGGTCGGGTCTGATGTCCAGCTGAAGAGGGACAACACTTATATAGTGTCGGACGAGGAGGGCATCGTGGTGAATCAGCACGAAAATTACGACCGTCGATTGGCGTCGATTGATGGTGTTTCTGGCGTC
This sequence comes from Phtheirospermum japonicum, assembly GCA_014905375.1. NCBI lineage: Eukaryota > Viridiplantae > Streptophyta > Magnoliopsida > Lamiales > Orobanchaceae > Phtheirospermum > Phtheirospermum japonicum. Next base: position 328,295 of record BMAC01000846.1, read on the forward strand.
GACCACTGTCGATGCCGGGCGTCGGTCGACAGTGGCGCGTGGCTCTCGACGTGTCGGTCGACCAAGGGCGTCGACTCCGCTGGTGGTGCCCATTGATGACGCATCGATGGGCGGCGTCGATCGAAGGATGCTGGAAATTCTAGGCTCATCAACAGTTCCCTTCGACATCGGCGTCAGTGCTGCGTCAATGGTCGGCATCGACGACGCTTCGGTCGACAACAACTTTGCGTCCCTAGTTCAATTTTCATCGTTTCGAAGCTGAAAAAGAGAATTAAGCGTAATTAGAACGACAACTTACGAAACGAGAGAGAAAAGGTGTTAAACGGGATAAAAACAAACGACCTACAAAAAATACTAAAAATAAGAAAAATGAAAAGAACAACGACCTAAAACCCGTTATAACACGCAAAACAAAATGCAGAAACACACGAAAAATACACACAAATATGTGCAAATCAGAAACCCACTTGATAATTGTACATGCAACAACCTGAAGATTTTGTGCCTCTTTTTGAAATTTCAAAATAGACAATGATAATATGCAGTGGCATTTTTAATTAAAAATTAAATAATGTTTAAAAAATATTTTGCATGCGTCATTTGATTTATTTAATTTGGTATCCTCTTCTCAAAAAATGTTATTTTTTAGAAAACGTGTTTATTCATTCTAACCAGATTATATATCAAACAGGATTTTCATATATAAGTGTGAATGTTGATGAAATCAGAAGATAATTGAGGCTTTTATCTGTTAAAGTTAAAAATTCGTCTGGATCATTCTTTATCTTTGTTTGCCCCTTTGCTTTAAGATTAAAATGTTCGACTGGATCCATCGTCAGCAACCCTTCTTTGGTAAATAGATCCTCGAACGAAATAGGATTCAAAATAAGCAGAGTGATAAACATTAGTATACAAAAAAAATACCTGATGAGAATAGATCTAACACAATAAACATATTTTGAACTTGATCGATATATTTTTTTAATAGATCTAACACAAGAGACGATTTTGAAACAGATCGACACATCTTTTTAGTAGATCTAACACAAGAAACTTATTTGAACCAGATCGACACATTTTTTGAATAGATCTAACACGATAGGCTTATTTTGAGTCAGATCTATACATTTTTTGAATAGATCTAACACGATAGGCTTATCTTCAGTCAGATCTATACAGTTTTTGAATAGATCTAACACGATAGACTGATTTTGACCCAGATCAAAAATTATTTTGAAAAAATCAATAATAATAGACTGATTTTGCTCAAGATCGATAAAAAGTGAATAATAAATTATATTTATAAAATTAAAAATGGTTCAAGAACCTATACCTGATCAGAATCCCTACAAATTTTAAATCTGACATAATTTGTTTTTGGAGTTCATAGATCTGAAAGGTTTGTGGTAGGTTACACACCGAGATGTAAGAAAAAAATTAGATAGGTTAAGATGGTGGAATGATTTTAGGGAGATTATGTAAAGGGCTTGGAAATTTCTGGATTTCTGGGTATGAGCGACGGAGTGAAGCAGAGAGCCGGGATGAGCGGCGGAGTGGATCATATAGCATTTCTGGAGATGAGCGACGGAGTATTTCTGGTGAAAAAAAAAGATAGACGGAGATGGCGAAGGAGCGGCGGAGATAGACTACAGACTGGAGAGATGGTGTTCGTGTTATGTGTGAGGTGTGAAATTTAACGGTGGCTGTAGTTGGCTTCGGAGCAGTGGGTTTTGGTTTCAGCAGACTGGCGGAGAAGCTAGGGTTTGTGGGGGGCGGAGTCAGCTAGGTTTTGGGGGGTGGCAAATTAAATAAGTTTGTTTCATCTAAGTCTATTCCTTTTAACTTTGTCAATGATGATTTATATGAAAAGTCCACCGAACTTTCTTTTAATCCCTCGAGTATGAGAGTCTCATGCTCTATAGTTACTCGTGATATTAAAAAAGTTGTTTGTGTATATAAGTTAAACTTATCTAATGAATTTGCTAGTTTACCAAACAAAGTTTCAGTTTGTTCGATTGTTTGGAGTAAGCATTGGGAACGAAACTCTAACATGGGTATTACATGTCTTTGGGTTGATAAGGCATGGACTTTACAAATTTACTTTCATTTAGAGATTTTAAACATCTTCATAATGTACATAATATTTGTCAATTAATTCATTTGATTTGTCAAGAATATGGTCTAGCATCAAAGATATTTTCAATTTTATTTGATAATGTTACCCCTAATTAGGGATGGCAATGGGTCGGGTCGGGTTGGGTCGGGTACTACAAAACTCGGACTTGTCCCGTCAACCTCACGGGCAGGTTCGGGGCGACCCATTACGGGTCGTGGGGCGGGGCGACCCGTCTATACAACTTTTTATTTTTTATTATAAAATATCAATTATTATTAATACAAAATATCAAATATATTACTATAACAATTAAACATAAGACTACAAATTTAATAAAAACAACAATAAACAAAAAATAAATAAATTTATTATATATTTATTAGCTTATTTATAAGTTTATTTATCATTTATTTTATTTTATTAATGTATATTATTTATAAGAAAATATCATTATCAATGTATAAATGTTAAATATGATATTAAGTGTATAGAAATATAAAGAGAAAATTATTTCTTACCTCCTGAACTATGCCCAATTGGACACTTTGCCTCATAAACTTTTATTTCGTACATTTTACCTCCTAAACTGTACGGATTTTGCACTTAACCTCCTGAAAATCTATTTTTGGTGGAAATTCTGGTCAGAGTTCACTCGTGTGACATGCACGCTTACATATAAGGGGTAAAACCGACTTTCCATCTCCTCATCATGACTGCGTGAGTTCCAAATCCTACGTGTATACATATATTAATGTGAACATTATCTTACAGGTCACACGAGTGCTCACGTGCCATTATTTTGAGTGGGAATCATGAGGAGGAGTTGGAAAGTTGATTTTACCCCTTATATGTAAGCGTGCATGTCACACGAGTGAGCTCCGACAAGAATTTCCAAAAAAAAATGGCTCGGGCCACGGCGGGGCGGGCCGAATTGCCATCCCTACCCCTAATACGACGAGTATTAATGAGCTTATTAGTATTTGTCAACCATCTATTGGTGGTTTTTTTTTGTTTTTTTTTTTTATATTCAATGCACATGTCATATTTTAAATTTGTGTGCTCAAGATGAATTGAATGCTTTGAAAAATGAGCTTAATCCTATTAAAATGACAGTCATGTATATCCATAAAAATAAATATTTGCAACGAAAATGGTTGTACATTTGTGTGGAAAATGGGTTTCATGAAAAGATCTTTTCAATCGATGTGCCTACTCGTTGGAACTCACATAGATACATATTCATATAGAGAGTTATTGTTTGAAGATCACGTTTCAACTAAAAGAATAAATTTGCCTAGAAATGACGACGGTCAGAATTGTGTGGATGACGTTGATGAAATTCCCTCGGTGTTTAAGAAATACGAAGAGACGTTTGGTACAAAGGGAAAAAAATCTCTAAACTAAACAGAATACGCCACCTCAAGGATATACGTGTTGCTAAATTATGAGGAGGTCCAAGAATATGTTAGGTATGAATACTCTTTCTAATTTATACTGTCAATATATATATATATATATATATATATATATACACACACACATATATGTACTAATACTTTTTTCCTCAATTTTGTAACGAATGATGTAGTATTTACACGAATAGCATTCAACGTCTCCAACCAAACATTACCGATGATAGGCTCAACGAAAAATTGGAAAATGAATTTGTCAATTGGTTCAACCATTTCGTAAGACGCTCGATACCGAGATGCATATCATATAATTACGGTATCTATTTATCTAATATATTTCCTAAATTATAAATAATTTGTCAATGTCATAGGCTAGAGATCGTTCGAATAATGTGATCGACGTGAACATTAGGAGCCTAGCTGCGGGTCCATCAAGATGTGTGAAAACGTATACTGGATGTAAGATAAATGGTTATAGATTTCACACACTAGAGCACGGATCTAACAAAGCAACATCGAGCAGTGGAGTATGCATCAAAGGGTCAAATTATGGGGCAACTAAATATGATTATTACGATCATCTCATAGAAATTATGCAGCTCGAATACACCGGACGAATGGAGAAAAACACGCTATTGTTCAAGTGTGAATGGTTTGATCTAACTCATACAGGCACAAAAGTTCATCCATATTATAAGCTTGTCGATATCAATCATAAGCGTAGGTTTAATCGATGTGAACCTTTTGTACTTGGTTCCCAAGCTGTACAAATATACTATTGTGCGTACCCAAGTTTGAGACGAGACAAGTTGGACTGGTGGGCAACGTAGCGAGATCAAATATTGGGTTTATCGAGCCTCTACCAGAAGAATCATTTCAAGAGGAAGTTGTAGATACACGCAGACTGATTCAACTCGACGATGCTGATTTCCAGTTGCACGAACCCAATGATAATTACGTGGATGAACTTGGTAATGAGACAAATAATGATACAGAAGAAGAGTTACTCACCGATCAAGATACAAATCAAGACACGGACGAAGATGAGTTTGGTGATAACTTTAATAATGAAAGTGATTAGTTTGGTTGAAATATATGTAATTTATTCATATTGTAAAACACACTTTTTTTTAAAACTAATTTTTTTCATGTTTAGATTTATTAAGACGTTTGGTATATAATATATACTGGTATTTGGTAAAATGCTAGTATTATTATCTAATAATCTTATCAGATGCCGAGAGGTCGAGGTTCCAGTAGCATGAGTCGATCAGATATGGGGTCGGGTAATCGTTAACTGATTTCGATGATGACTACATGGGTATCGGTACTGATCATTCAGCGCCAACGCAGACACCGACACCGACGTCACATACACCGCTACATACACCATCCGATGCGGGTACATCACGACGGCAGTTGGTCCCACCACAGAGGGGTGGAGTGCTGGTTTATATTGCAGGGAAGAAGTAAGTAAATTAATGATTTTAAAATTGGAATTATCATTATGATTAAATTATATTCGTAACAAAAAAAAAATAATTGAATACAGGTTACACAGCTGACAGGCCAAGGTGACCACTATACTCCGGTAGATTTTCGAGAAGGAACTCCATCCCGTCGGGTGGTGCTATAAGGAGGTCCCTAAGGAGACTAAGGAGTTCTGGTGCGAGATGTTTCAGGTAATTATTATTTTATATCTAAATTTGTTAATCTTTACTGTAACTACACAATCATATGTATCAACTGAATTGTAATTATTATTTTATTTTGTAGGAGATTTGTTATTGGGACCCGGAGGAGTATAGTGCTCGTGAAATACGGAGAGTATTTGACTCGATGATTTCAGACAAGTACGGGAAGCAGCTGAACGAGTATAAGCAGTATCATGCTTCTCATGGTGGTCAGCTGCAGCCATGCGTTACCCAGGAGGTCTAGAGGCAAACGATTCTGTTATATATGTTTTTTATTAAATTATAATTTTTTATTTATAATAGATAATTTATATTGTATATTGTATCTTATATATCATGCATCTCAACTAGATCTTGGATGGTTGAGTAAGATAAGCCCGAGAACAAGACAAAATCCGAGCAGTGCAGCCGGAACAGGAGGAGCGAGCCTGTTGGGCCGAGTACTGGGATGTTGAAGCACAGGGTTGGGGGGTGGGGGTGGGGGGGGGGCTAGATCTAATATCGATTATGCTCTTGATATCGTAAGTAATTTCAGAATATAATAATATATTATTTATTTGTTTATTTTGAATGTTAATTATTTGAAAATTCTATTTGGATACAGGAGCGGGAGACGGGTGAGCCGGCCAAGGCGTACCAGAGTTTTGTACGTACGCACAAGAAGGATGATGACACGTGGATCGATGCGAGATCCAGTAATATTAATGTGAGTCTCTTTCTTATTTTTAACTTTTTTTTTGTTTTAATGTGGAATTTACTAACGAGTTGTATTTCAGGTGGAGTACGAGCGACAGCTGGAGGAGACACGTGCGTCTTCCCATGATGCGAGTAGCGAGGTTGACCCTGACTGGTTTTCTTCGACGTTGTTGGGTCGAGCAAGGGACGACACTACGACATCGGCTCGTACGGGAAGGTGGTTGATGCTGCGAAGGGTTTTCTCACAGGCAGCTCTTCATCCTCCTCCTCCCAGCAGCATATAACCCACGTGAGACAGCTCGAGGTGCAGCTCCATTCGCAGAGGGAGGAGTTGGAGGACACGAGACTAGCCCAGGAGGCGCGACTCCAGGCGCAGAGGGAGGAGCTCCTGGCGGAGGTCCAGTCGATCGAGCAGCGATACACCAAATCTGAGCGACAACGAGAGGAGCAGCACCGGCAGCAGGAGGCAATTCAAGTACAGATGAACGCACAGAAGGCCGAAATGTATACTCGTTTCTTACAGTACCCCCTGCCGCAACACCCCCCGTCATAAGACAGTTTCATATGCTTTCTAAAACTTTATTACTAAACACTTTTGTCGAACGCATGTAATAATCATAAATTTTTAAATATTTTTATAATAATTAGTTTATTTATTTGTCTGTTCATTATTGATTTTTCTTCAATTTTTTAGGAAATTTTAATAAATAAACAGGAATTAAAATTAATATTCAAAAAATATTTAAAAAAAAAATAAAATTTCGAGGGGGAATACCCTCGGGAATCCCTCGGAAAATCTAAAAACCGAGGGTGTATGCCCCTCGGATATTCCGAGGGTATATACGGCCCTCGGTTTTTCTGAGGGCGCTGCCCCTCGATTTTTTCGAGGGCAAACTACCCTCGATTTTTCCGAGGGCACGACCCCTCGGTTTGCCCTCGGTTTTTCCGAGTGCACTTTACCCTCGATTTTTTCGAGGGCAGGATCCCCTCAGTTTGCCCTCGATTTTCCCGAGGGCAAACGGGGGGAGATAACCGAGGGTATTGACCCTCAGAATCCTCCTCGGTAACATATTTTAAGGGAGATTTACCCTCGAAAAAATTTACCGAGGAGGGTTTTTTCGAAGGATATACTTTTCCTCGGTTTCTCAAAAAAACGAGGGAATTTACCTTAAAATCGAGGAAAAAAATCTTCAAAAAACTGCTATTTTTTTTGTGTGCGCAACATCCCTAATAATTGAATTCCAACAAATAAAAATTAAAATTTTGAAAAAAAATAAAGTTAAAATTAAAAAACATGCACAATAGCACACCCTCAAGATCTTTCCTGAATCTTTAGGTATAATAATATTGTTGGTGATGAGTTTGATCCCGATGGAAGAAGACATTGTTGAGCGCACCATATCTCTTTTCGCTGTCAAGTTCGTTTGCCATGATCACCGAGTCGTCATTTACGATGATCTGCCACAAGAAAGAAGAAGAAAAATATAAAGAAAAAAGAAAAAAATGGGTGTTCAAACCAGATTTTCGAACACTATGAGACATGTTCATATCTGGTTTTTCGAACACGCCTCTTCTTCTTCTTCGTGATGGACTAATAGGGATTGGTGGTGGTCATGACAGACGTGTTTCTATTTATTTATTTTTTTGTTGCTGTGTGTGTGTTTGTTCTTCAATGCCACAGTGGCAGCGACGGGAGCAGGGATGAAAATAATATAAATAAGTTGTATTTATAATAAAAAATTAAAAATAATTTTATTCTTAGAATTTTAAATATAAATATAAATATAAATATAAGTAAGTTATGAGTTATTTGCAATAAATTAAGTATGCAACCAAATATTATTAACGAATTCAATCTACCCAAAGAAAATATAAAACTATTTAATAATAATTAACAAATACTTAGGTATCGTTACAATGCGACACGGGTGAGTATATGATATCTTTCAAATTTCTCGAAGTATGTAACAAAAAAAATATGAACAAATTTAATCTAAATATTAAAATATAAAGTATTTAATAATAATTAATTAACAGAGGGTAGACACAGGTTGAGAATGTGATAAATTTTAAATTTTCTAGTTATGCAAATAAATTATTAACGAGTTTAATCTATACATTAAAATATAAAATTCTTTAACAATAAAAAAATAGTTAACAAATAGTGATTAGACATCGATACAAGACACAAATTTAGAATACAGTTTATTTTTTATTTTTGTTTTTAATTTTAAAAACTTTATAATTATCACAATAATTTTTATATTTATCTTAATAAATCTCGTGTAACACGCGAGTGTTAAATTAGTATTATAATAAAATAATATGTATTATATTTGGTGTAATATAACTTGGATCAAGATTTTGAATCTCAATATTTATTCTATGATTCGTTAATCAACCAATATTTTCATGCACTTAACTTATATCATATGGTACATCTATATAATTAACTACTACAATATAAATAAATAGTTTTAATTCCTATAACAAATAATAATTCTTAATATGTACATAATTCTAAATACCAAAATTTAATGATAGGATGAATTCAAAGTTCAATAAGGCCAAGGTGGTTTTCATAAATTTCATAGCTATATGGGGTTTTTTTTTGGCAACACACTGAACCTCGGGGGTAGTTGTTGCAATATCCGTATACATAAAACACAACTTGCCACTTAAAGGTAGCCACAGAAAGAGGCTAAAATTCACACCTGTCGCAACAGCCACCCAAATCCACCGCCATCGCCGCCGCCTCACACACTCCCACCGCCGTCAATTGTGCAAGCTTGAGCCCATGACCCATTTTCTCTCCCGCGTGCCCAAAATCTTATTCCCTTCTTTTGCACGCACTCAGAATTAGGTTTAAGTATCAGTAGTAATCAGATATACTCATCATCCTCGTGCCATGGCGACGCCGGTAATTTCGGATGAGAGCGCAGCGCCGTATTATCCGGCAGTGATTAGGCTGAAGCCCATTGAAGCAACCCCTGAGAGCTTCCAAGAATTCGGACAGGTGGTCGAGGCCTCGCCGGACGGCGATGAGTTTGGGCCCCGCGACGCGCAGCTCGACCTTTCCTATGGCACTCCTAGGTGTCTCTATCTCTATCTCCTACACACACACACACACATATATATATATGTATGTATTTATTTATTCATGATGTCCATATATGATTATGCGTGTGGGATTTGATTAAGTTTCGTAGAACCGTAAAATTAGGTGGTGATTGTTGGGAGTGCCTAGGTTGCGGTTTGATAATGATGAACAAATTTTGGAACTGTATTCGGATATATGAGATGAAAATCTATCGATGAAAAAATAATTTGATATAGGAATAGTAAAAAAATAATGATTGAAAAGGGTTGGCCTTTAGAAATATGTGATTAGGTGAATGAGATTTCTGAAAAAAGTGAGAATTAATGAGTGATTTGATGACATATGTTACGTATATATACTTCATGTTCAATTTTTTTAAGTATTTCTAGTTGAAGTTAATTTTTAATTCTTTTTTTAATTTTTTTTAATTAAATATCACGAATGTGAAACGTAACTAGAAGAACTTAGACCAATAACGAATGTGACATGGACGCATTTCGTCAGATTTTACATCATGCATCTCGAGGACCGGCCTCTCAAGTTCTCCAAAATTACACACCATGCTAGCGTGACCCAATGTTTGGGTTCGATCGGTGGCCACGTGTGGTATCTTGGAGTTTCTAAACCGTCTATCGTCGATCCAATCGAAATTAAAGGAGCCATTGGAGCGAGTATCGAGCAATCACACAGCGGTCATTTCTACATCCCACCCGCCGTTGACGATGTCCGTGTTTTCAAGATTTCGGGTCCCAAATTCTTGAAGCTCAATCGGGGAACGTGGCACGCGGGACCCTTGTTTCTTGAGAAGATGATGGATTTCTATAATCTGGAATTAAGCAATACAAATGTAAGCAATTACATTTCAGTAATTGTAGGTGCTTATGGAATGTGATCCATACATGTGTATTTGTTTTGTTGGATTATGATTCCAATTTTATTTATTTATTTATGTATTTTTATGTGCAGGTGGTAGATCATACAACGCATAATTTCGTCGAGAAGAATCAAGTTGTTTTTTCTTTTGATGAGTAGGATTCTTCTCGTTTTGGCTGATTTTACCTTGTTGTATGAGACAGGTGCGTTAAGAGGGAATTTTTTTAATTTTTTTTTTCCGTTTTCTGTCTCGGGAAGTGCTTTGTAAAAATACCGATGCATAATTGTGCTTAATTGTCACTATAACATTCAAATGTCAGTATGCATACTTTATACCATAGGTAGAAATGATTCTTGATCGTAGAGAAACCAATTAGTTGAACTCCCCCATTTGTTTTCTTCGTGGATTGAGACAATGTCGATTAGATTGCTTCAGAATTAACATGTGAAGAATGGTCACGAGAAAATAACAAAGTTGTTACTGCTCCAATGTTAGAAAGAATGTGGTGATACGGTGCACGGACCAGATATGCCGGACGAGAAATTCTTTTAAAAAAGAAAATTAAGTTAACAATCTATAAAGTTATAGCCAGAGCATGACCAGAGATCATCTTGAAAGCCAGTGCAACTATATAATTGTATCCAGGGAGAGATAAAATGTGGGGTTGAGCGTAAAATTGTAATTTTTTGGGTTTTTACTGGAAGACTACTTTGTGTATATATATATATATATATATATATATATATATATATATATATATTGGATTATTACCGGAAGACTCGATGGCACAAGATTATATAGCACCTTGTCTCTAAATAAAATAAAATTTTATTTTATTTTGTATTATAGCAATTTGGCTCTAAATAAAATTTAATTTTTTTTGGATTTTTAGTGGAAGACTCAATGCCACAGTATTTGTATATTATAGTACTTTGTATTTAATTTTTGGATTTTTTACTGCAAGCTAAAAATATAATTTTTGGATTTTTACTCCAAGCTAAAAATATTCAAATAATTAGTGTTTCAACCTATTTAGTTTTATTATTGTGTTTCAACCTAGGGACGATATTATTTATTGTACTTTTACGTGTTTCGACCTAATTTTATAAAATGCATCTATAGTGTTTCAACCTACTTATATTTGTATAAGATGTATCTACTTATATATTTAGTTTATTTAATCTAATGAATTTTTAGTTTAAAACATCTACTTATATATTTAGTTTATTTAATTTAATGAATTTTTAGTTTATTTAATCTAATGAATATAACTCATCTATTAGAATTGTATATTTCAAAATAAAATTTCTAGAACGTAGGTCTTTCATATTTATTGAAATTCTTATTTACTTTTCAAAATATTCCAGACAACCTCACTATTCTCTTTTAAATATTTCTAGAACGTAGGTCTTTCATATTTATTGAAATTGTTATTTACTTTTCAAAATATTCCAGACAACCTCACTATTCTCTTTTAAAGTCTGAAAATTAAAATGTAGTATTTACATAATTACATGTAATTATGTGCGTTATCACCACTAATACGAGACACCAGCAAATGAAGTGACCACAACTACTAAAATGAAATCCATAATCCTTTTATCAATGAAGGCCCATTCGATACACAGATAATCTAAACGGTAAATCACTAACAACTCTTGAGACATATTCGAAAAATACAAATGAAGCAAGTTTTATTAAGCCAAGATTGCTGCGGATTTCAGTTACACGAATTGTTCCATCCATTTTCAGATCACATGTCTGATAGAAAAGAATACACGAAAACAAGCATACAAGAATATTCTGACCTGTTACCAACTAAAGTTAACAAGAACAAGTTCTTATCCCACCATAACTAATATTCAGCATTAAAAAAAAATGATAATAAAAAAAAAAAAAAAAAAAAAAAAAACATGTGAAGAATGCCTTTCACACAAGGACAAAGACTAAGACGTTAAGGACAATTCTTGCAAAATGTGCAGATAAACTTTTAGATGAATTAATACAAATAAAACTGTTGTAGCTAGAAAATGGGTTCTTTATTCTGGAAATGTAAGGTCGTGAGAAAATAACAATGTTGTTACTGCTCCAGGTGCAAGAAAGAATGCACGGATCAGATATGCCGGACGAGAAATTCTTTAAAAGAAAAAATGAAGAGCATGACCAGAGATCATCTTGAAAGCCAATGCAGCTATATGAACCAGGAATTGTATCCAGGGAGAGATTAATATGTGGGGTTGGGGGCGGCACCCTCTTTTTTTTTTTTGTTTTTTTGTTTTGCATTCTAAAGTCAAGTTTTCACAAATTTCATAGCATAAATAAACAAGTAAATGTTACAAGTAAATTTTTGGAAGGGACGGGTCTAGAATAATGGAATGGATGAAAAAAAAAATTAAATTTTTTGATTCTTATATGTCACAAGATTTGCTCTAAGTAAAATTTAATATATTTTTTTTTCTTTTTGGGATTTTTAATGGAAGACTCGTTACAAGATTATATAGTACTTTTATTTAATTTTGTATTATAGCACTTTGTCTTTAAATATTTAATTTTCTTTGGGTTTTAGTGGAAGACTTGGTGTTACAAAATTATATAGTATTTGTATTTAATTTTTAGATTTTTATTGCAAGTTAAAAATATAATTAATTATATATTGTATTTGTATTTAATTTTTAGATTTTTACTACAAGTTAAAAATATAATTTTTGGGTTTTTAAATGAAATTTAATTTTTGGATTTTTAATATAAGCTAGTAGATTTCAAATAATTCGAAATATATTATCACAATTCCCGCCCAACCTAAATTTGATGAAAAACCCTCCATTGTATTTGACCTATCATCCTAAATTTAATAATTTGTGTATTTATTTGAGTAATAATTTGAGTATGAAAAACCCTCCATTGTATTTGACCTATCACCCTAAATTTAATAATTTGTGTATTTATTTGAGTATTTGATGAATATGATCCTCTCACAATTTGAGTATAATTCAACCTACTTATATATTTTCACCAAAGATGCGTCTACTTATATTTTTAGTTTATTTAATCTAATGAATATAATTCATCTATTAGAATTATCTAACTTAATATAGTAATCTACAATTCTTTTATCCAAAATAAGTTATATCTAACTTAATATAGTAATCTACAATTCTTTTATCCAAAATAAGTTATATTTGTTTAGGATAATTCAAAATAAAAATTCTAGAACGTACGGCTTTCAAATTTATTGAAATTTTTATTTACTTTTCAAAATATTCCAAACAACCTCACTATTCTCTTTTAAAGTCTGAAAATTAAAATGTACTATTTACATAATTACATGTCATTATGTGCGTAATCACCGCTAATACGAGACAGCAGCAAATAAAGTGACCACATCTACTGAAATGAAATCCATAATCCTTTTATCAATGAAGGCCCATTCGACACACAGATAATCTAAACTTTAAATCACTAACAACTCTTGAGACATGTTCGAAAAATACAAATGAAGCAAATTTTATTAAGCCAAGATTGCTGCGGATTTCAGTTATAATAAATAATAATGATGAAAAAGATGATGATGGCAAGAACAAAAGGTTTATTATGGACCAGCTTTTGGCACAAATGATGAATTTCAACAAACGGTAACAAATGTGAAGCCCTGTCTGCTTTGCTCAGCCATCTTCGCTGCACAAATTGTTCCATCGTTTTTCAAATCACATGTCTGATAGAAAAAGAATACACAAAAACGAAGCATACATGAATATTCTGCATTGAACCTGTTACGAATTATCAATCAAGGCTGATAAACATCAGGAAGCTGGAGGCCCACGCTAGCAGCCGATTTTCCGAGCACTCTTTTCATCTCATCCGACCTATCCACCGCGATATTGTACGAGAACAACAAGTCCTGTATGATGTCATCCGTAACATTGAAATTAGTAAAGTTAACAAGGACAGGTTCTGATCCCACCATAACTAATATTCAGCAATTAAAAAAAATATATGATAAAAAAAAAAACATGCAAAAATAAAATAGCAAAGACACCAAACTAATATTAATATGGGTAACTACGAAAATTACTCTTCAGTTTTAGCTTTTTAGGTTAATAATCATAATTAAAAAAAAAAAGCCTAATTATCTTTTAAAATTAAAAATACCCCCTTAAGGTACTATTGAGGGTGCATACGTAAAATAGAAACAAATAATATCAAGGAGGCATTTGTAACTTTGATTTTATTATTTTTGGTTGGTAATTAGACGAAACCCAAATGGTGATTTTGAATTTAACCCTAATAGAATGTTATATTATGGAGCCTTACGAATGTTATATTACCCAAGAACAAGACTTGTCTCGTGGAGTGCAGTCAAAATTCTTGGAAATACTGTTTTGTGGAAAATAGTTGAAAATCAATGAGATTATTTTTACGATTTAAACACCACGTATAATTTTATTCGCAGCAAATAGTTTGAGGAAATTGCAACTCACATCATTAGTGACCAATTCACAGTCAGTGGCAGTTAATCAAGCAAATGCAGCAACTATTTAACAATTTACTGGTACATGTCTCAAAAGGGCTAATTGAATTAAAAAAACTCATCACCTTTCTTGTTGTTGCAAATAAAACCCAACCTTTTGACAATTGCAAAAAGAGACGCGACTTATATATTTTGTTGCAAATAAACTTTGCCGACAAGAAAACTCCAACTTCAAGCAATGAAATCTGATGTGGCCTTAAAAAAAAACTTATTACACTCCACAAACGAAAACGTAGTACACCTACAATTTCAGCAAATCTCATCTTTGGTTGTGTTTATGCAAAAGATCTGGAGATCAATTTCTCGAGTTCCTTGATCAAAAGGTTAAGTTTTTTTGTTTTATTTTTTTGCAACAACAAGAAAGGAGGTGATTTTTTATACAATTAGCCCGTCTCAAACTAGAGCGTTTTTTTATCCATTTTGAATACTTTGCCTATTATCATCAGAATAAAAACAGTTGATTAGGCCTCAGTAGGTTCTAACTTATTATATAAGCTTAATCAGATAGATAATTTTAGAGTAGACACCAAAAGAAATCGATTAGTGAGGATTCTTGAAATCAAAGCCAAGAGTACCTAAAATCAGCGCCTTTTTTAATGAAATAATACGAAACAACTGATCAAAAAATATTAAGGACCATGTTTAGATTTTGTATCTAACTAGGCACCAAACGTAATAAATAATCAACACATTTTCACAATTAAAACGATAAAATCCCCATTGAAGTATGCACCAACACCTGAAAATGTCATCTTTTTTGTTTTCACATGTAGGAAAATAATCAATATATCCATCACCATGTACAGAAGAACAAATAACATCAAAATACTTGAAACAATATTCTTTGGGGCATAAAATCAAACACATAGTACGCAAAAAAAATAAAAGGGAATGGGAAATTAAAGCACCTTGTGATGGTGGACGCTGTTAAGATGGAAAGTGTAATCATTGGCGAGCCTCAGCTTTTGTGGGTCATCAGAGTTTAAATTCCTTCTGAATTCGTGCTTGACGAAATCTGTGAAATGGGATTTGTGTTCTTCTTTTCCGACATGTTTCCTCACTGCTTTGAGAAGGTTTCTGTAAACCCTCTTTGCTGTTGTATTTGCACCTTTGAATGATGAACCCATTTTTTCCAAATTTTTTTTTCTTCGCTCTTCTTTTGGTTTCTGTCGAGTTACTGATGCAGAAAAATTATTTTTCTTCAATGGCAGCAAACCAGAAATGAGGGTTTAATTCGTCAAAACATACAAAACAAGGGTTTAAGTGCAATATTGTACGATTTGTCACGAATTGGAACCAAATTAAGAATTCCGTAAAAAAATTAAAAAATTTTGTCAAATAATAATATTTCAAATAAATGTTCATTTGTCAATTAGTTCTAGATATAATTTAAGTTAAATAATTTTTTATTTTTGTTAATTAACCAAAAATTATGACATAAAAGTACTAAAATACACTCACAACAACAATAACAATATATTATTATTATTATTATTATTATTATTATTATTATTATATTGGCAGCAGGGTGCATGCCTCTGATATCAGCGTCGTCAGTTGGTCGGCCAAAAAACTTTTCATCCCTTCAAAAAACAAATTCGACATTCTTTTTGGCCAAAACATTTTTTACTATTGAAAGTATAAATGACATAGAGACAATCAAATTTAAAAACATTATATTTAATCACAATTATTACATATATCGATATATATGGCAATGTATTTATTGAGTTATTATTTTTATTGTTTGCAATTATTCGTATAAATGTTCTTGTGTGTTAATGTTGTCATTGATATGATAAGATGTTGGTGAAGAATGATGGCACCGAACACACTATATTACTAGGCCGCCCATTTATGGCTACAACTCAATGTTTGATAGACGATAGGAAGAAAAATCTTACTTTGTCCGTAGCGGGTGAATCGGTCACGTTTTCTATGTCTAACTTGCCATCTATTCCATCAAGCATCTATCATGCGGATTGCTTACATGTTGACGTAATTCAAGAGTTGATTCAACAAGTTTATATGGAGGAAGAAAGCAATGAGGGGGAGTTTGGCCCGAGAGTTTGTGTTGAAGGTTGTTGTGAGGGAAATGAGGCCCTTGTTCGTAATGACGATTCAATTGTGTTTCAATGTGCCAAAGGATTGTGTGAGAATGATTGTATATGTGTCGTTGAGGGCAACGACGAAATTTTAGAGGGGGAGGTGGAGATTATGGATGATAGGTTGGATGTTGAACCCATTGGAAAGTTTGAAAATTATCTTGAGGGTATTGTTGAATTGCTCGAATTAGTCCCCAATAAGGTCGAAAAGAGGCACAAGCCCGAGTTTAAGACTCTACCATCTCACCTCAAGTATGTCTATTTAGAAGAAGAGGAGAGCAAACCGGTTATTATCTTTGCCAACTTGAATCGAGAAGAAGATGAGATGTTGATTGAAGTGCTTAAAGCTCATAAGGGTGCTATTAGGCTTGGAGATATTGAGGGAATTAGCCCTTCACCTTGCATGCATAAGATCATTTTGGAGGATGATGTCAAACCTTCTCGAGAATTCCAAAGGCGTTTGAGTCCAAATCTTAAGGAGATAGTGAAAGCCGAGATATTGAAATTGTTGGAGGAAGACTTGATTTTTGCAATTGCCGATAGTGAGTGGGTGAGTCTCATTCATATGGTGCCGAAGAAGAGTGACATAACTGTTATTGAGAACGAAAAAGGAGAGTTGTTGGCCACGAGGGCTACAACGGGATGGAGGATGTGTATTGATTTTAGGAAGTTAAATGCGGCCACCAAGAAAGATCATTTTACTCTCCCATTATCGACCAAATGTTGGATAAGTTAGCCAGCCATCATTCCTATTGTTTCTTAGATGGGTTATCGGGTTACTATCAAATCGCAATCGCACCCGAAGATCAAGCCAAGACGACTTTTACTTGCCCATTTGGAATGTTTGCTTTTCGTCAAATGCCACTTGGGCTAAGCAATGCCCCGGGAATGTTTCAAAGATGTATGCTCTCGATATTTTCCGACATGATCGATAAATTTCTTGAAGTCTTCATAGACGATTTTTCTATATATGGGGACTCTTTTGATGAATATTTGAAAAATCTTGAAAAGGTGCTAACCCGATGCGATGAAACGAGTTTGACCTTAAGTTGGGAAAAGAGCCATGACATGGTTCGAGGCGGCCTTGTTCTTGGGCATTTGATTTCAGAACGAGGAATTGAGGTCTATAAGGCCAAAATCGAAGTTATTAAGAAGCTACCTCCTCCTCTCAATGTTAGGGATGTGAGAAGTTTCCTTGGGCATGCCGGGTTTTATCGGCGATTCATAAAAGATTTTTCAAAAATTGCTCGCCCTTTTTGTCAATTGTTAAGCAATGACGTACCTTTTGAGTTTGATGAAACTTGTGAGAACGCTTTCATGTCAATTAAGAAGAGTCTTGTATCCGCCCCCGTCGTAGTAACTCCCGATTGGAGTTTACCTTTCGAGATTGTGTGCGATGCTTCAAAAGAAGCGGTGGGGGACGTTCTTGGACAACGAGTGGATAAGTTATTGAGGGTGGTGTAATATGCTAGTTTAATGCTAAATGATACTCAAAAGAATTACACAACAATCAAAAAGGAGATCTTGGCCGTGGTCTTTGCTCTTGAGAAATTCTGAACTTACATTATTGGATCAAGAGTCATAGTCCATAGTGATCATGCCGCGTTGCGCTATTTGTTCTCCAAATCCCATGCTAAACCTCACCTCATCCGTTGGATTTTATTGCTCCAAGAGTTTGCTATCGAGACTAAAGATCGTAAAGGGTGTGAAAACGCGATGGCCGATCACCTTTCAAGGATGATCACGAAAGGTGGAGATGGGATAACTATAGGTGAAAATTTGTCTCACGAAAATTTGTTTGAAGTGGATCAAAAACCATGGTATGCCGATTTGGCAAACTATTTGGCAAATGGTGACCTCTGACCGGACATAAGTTGGGAAGAGAAGAAGCATTTCCTTGTTAGATGTCAAAGCTTCTATTGGGACGATCCCATTATGTATAAAGTGGGAAAGGACGGGATGATTCGAAGGTGTGTCCCCGAGGATGAAATGCAAGATATCCTAACTTTTTGCCACGATCACAAAACTGGGGGCCATTTTGGAGGAAGAAAGACGACCCTTAAGATTTTGAGTGCTGGCTTTTATTGGCCATCGCTACATTACGATGCTCAATTTCATGTTCAAACATGTGACAAATGCCAACGCACGGGTAGTATATCAAAGAGGAATGAAATGCCCTTGGTGGGAAATTTAGTAGTTGAGATATTTGACGTATGGGGAATTGATTTTATGGGGCCGTTTCCCAAATCGGTAGATGGATATGAATATATTCTTATGGGGGTCGACTATGTGTCAAAATGGGTCGAATCTGTCCCCACATCCAAAAATAATGTCGAAGTGGTGGTTAAATTTGTAAGGGAGAATATTTGTGCTCGTTTCAGATTTCCAAGAGTGATCATAAGTGATGGTGATAGCCATTTTTGTAATAAGCTATTTGAGAAGCTCATGAAGATCTATGGGATCAAGCATAAGATAGATACAACATATCATCCCCAAATATTGGGGCAAGTTGAAACAAGTAACAAGTAAGTGAAGAGTGCTATTGAGAAAATTGTGCAACCTAATCGTAAAGATTGGTTGAGGAAGTTGAGCGATAACTTGTGGGCCCTTCGAACGGCCTACAAAACGGTTCTATGTACGAGACTTTATTGTTTAATTTTTGGCAAATCTTGTCACTTGCTGGTTTGAGCTTGAGCATAAAGCTTTTTGGGCAATAAAGGCCGCGAATATGGATTTGAAGGAGGCCATGCTAGAGAGTATGTTGCAAGTGGAGGAGTTAGACGAGTTTCGGGACGTTCAATATGAAAATGCTTGTATCTACAAGGAAAGGGCGAAGCAAGTCCATGACAAAAGGATAGTCCTAAAAGAGCTTGGGGTTGGTATGCACGTCTTGTTCTACAACTCCCGTTTTGCCTTATATCCCGACAAGTTGAAATCTAAGTGGATGGAGCCCTATACAATTGAAGAAGTCAATCCAAGTGGGGCGGTGACTTTAATCGACCCTAAGACTCAAGAACGATTCCAAGTCAATGTCCATTGGGTCAAGCCCTATCGTCACGGTTTTTTCTTTCCACCCGACAAGGAGGTTATTGCTTTAGTGGATCCTCCCGTCTCAACTTCACCATGATCAAGAAGGGAGTTCGTCAAACTAATAACGTAAAATAAGCGCTTCTTGGGAGGCAATTCATGTTCTTTTCTTTATTTCTTTTATTTTTACATTTCTTTCTTTCTTACTTTCCTTTTGTTTTATACTTGATTTGGTTAAATGAGTTCAATTAATTTGTGGATGATGATGAATCCGTTGATCCCATTCTTTGGCATGATGTGGCGGACGACAATTCCGAGAGTGACGAGTAGGTGGGGGGTGGGTGGGGGGTGAAAGTAAAGATCACGACCCTTTTTGCTCTTTTGAAATCTTTTCATTTAGTAGTTTTATTCTATTTTGTAAGATATATTTGATATTTGGTACTTTTGGATTATTTTGGAGACCTCCGGACGTTTACATTATTTCTTGTGCATTTCTTTGCTTTTTTATTATATAAAAATCCAAAAATATTCGAGAAATTGAAAAAAATTAAAAAAATGTGTTGTCTTTTGGTTCTTTTTAGCCCTTGATTTTGTTTTATTTTGATTCATGTGCATATTTTCTTATATTTTTGATTTTGTGTGATTATGGATGATTTTCTTTTATAATATTTTGTTTTTCGACTCCAACTTTGGTCGATTTGATAAGTTAGTAGCGTTCATGGAGCCGAGAGAAACAATTCGTGCTCAGTTTTCACTTGGATCGCTTGGATGCTTAAGTGGACCCCACCGAGCTCGACCCAAAATTCACTCGGTTAAGGAAGCTTCTATCTCACCCTCCTTTTACTTGTTTTTCATTAAATGCAATGAGGGCATTGCATGGTTTAAGTGTGGGGTAGGTAGGTAATTAGGGTTCGAATTTTTCAAAGCATGATTTTTTGTGTTTATTAACTCGAGCCTTGGCGAAGTGACGCTTACTAATTACGCATTTATATGGTTGAGTCGTTTTTGTGTCTTGTGTGAGTTTATTACATTGTTGAGCAATCATCACATGCTTAGAAGTTTGAATAGTTTACTCGTCGAGTTTTTACATGTATATGTCCTCTTGTGTAAGGAGTTGAATTTTTGTGCTTCGTCCAAAATCCGATTATAAATATATACTCAACATTTACTCGTGAAAAGACTGCAAACCTCTAAAAACTCTTTTGATTTTTTCTTCCAAAACTTGGTACAAACTAGTGAGTAGCCTTGTGTGAATTATCGATTTTGCTTGCATTTATATGAAAATTGCATTGAGGTGGATTGATTTTGCTCATACATGATTAAATTTGGAAAGGAACTCGAGGCATACATATCACCTTTATTCCGGCCATATCCAAATATATAAGCTACTTAAATATCCTAAATGAGCACCCTTGAGCCTATGCCCCGTTTCTTGTTAGCCGAGCTCGATTTTAGCTCTTATATCTTCATGTATTGTGAGATTAGAGTGTATGTTGTTAGTTGTCTAGGAATGTGTGGGAAATCAATTGTGGGTTTTGGGTTTTGAGTCTCTCATCTCAAAAAAAAAAAAAAACTCCAACACTAATCACGAAAAGTGATAAAGCGTGCGTTTAAGTGAAAATTCTAATGATTAAAAAGCCTAAGTTTAGTAAAAAGAAGCGAATTCAAAAAGCTTCTAAGTGTTGTGAAATAAAATTCGGAAAAGTGTATGTGTGTACGAAAGGTTTTGAATGAAAGTCTGGTAATTTGGGAAAGGTGAAGCGATCATAAGCTTCGACTTCTAGAAGTTAGGGTTTCGTGTGTTATTGATCACGTTTATCGTGTGTTAGCCACTATATCCATATATTTCATACCTTACCAAAGAGCCAACATTACAACCCGAAATAAAGACCTCTTTCGATTCTTGTTTGGTCATGTACAATAGGTGATTTTGAGTTTCTAATTTGTGAAATCTTGACAAGGTGCATGTATTGTCCGATTTAAACTTATACACATCCCATATAAAAAAAACTTGAGTGAATTGAGCGAACATCTTCAAAATTCCATTTGCGAGGAAGTCATCGATTTGGTTTTCATTCGAGAAAGGGTAATACGAGAAATGTTTGGCGATAACGAGTTTATGTTGATACTTTTATCATTCTAATTTGGACAAGCACAAGGATTTTTCTTTTTGCATAATATTCATTGCATGTACATTCTCGATTCTTTTCGTTGTTCGAGGACGAACAAAACAATAAGTGTGGGGTGGTTGTTTTGCATGTGATTGTGGTGTTTTTCTCGTATTTTTAATTAGGGTTTAGTGTTGATTATAATGGTATTGATTCGAGTTTCATTAGGTTATTAGGTTGTTTTCTTGTTTTATTATTTTGAGCCTTATGTGTACGATGTTAGTGATGTTTGTGTGATTCTTGAGGTTTTTTTTTTTCAAAATTCCTATTTTATAGGTGAAAGAACGGGCTCACTTGAGATTGGTCATTGTTCTATAAGAAGATAAAGTTTGATTGGAAGGACGGATCTTGAAGTTAGAAGCACTAAAGAAGCGAAAATAGGTGACTTAATGAATTAGACTCGAGCCAAGGCATTGAGGCCCAAAATCCGTGTCAGGATGCGCCTAGATCCATGCCAGCATGTGCCTAGACCTGCGCTAAGACGTGCTAAGCACCGCGCCATGTCAAGCCAAGTCCGCCCTTAAGCCAAGACGTGTCGGAATGTGCCTAGACTCGCGCTAGGCATTGTCTGGGCACGCCAGGATGCGTCAGGGTGCGTCAACATCTGTGCCTAGAGCTAGCTCCAAAACGCCGCAACCTTCTGGAATGGTCGCCAAGCGATGCCAAACTGCGTCAAGACTCACGCCCTCAACCTTAACGCAAGCAACCGCACGCCAAGTTGCGCCAAGACTCACGTCCACATCCTTGACGCATGCAGCCGCAAGCCAACCCATGCCAAACATCAAGCCAAGTGTCTAGCAAGGTGTCTTCGGGTCAACTTTGGTCAAACACAAGAAATCCATTCTCTTAAGGCTAGTTTGACCCATTTTTTCCTTAACTAGACTTAGTATAAATAGATGCAAGATGATTTCATTTGAGGTATCTCTCATTCTCCCAACTCATGCATGATTTTGGAGTCTAAATCCTCTCTAACTTTTAGATTTTATTTTCAAACTTTTCTTTGGGTTTGTTAGCTCAAGAATAATTCAAGCCATCACTTGGATTTAGTTTGGATTGTAATTTCATCAAGTTTGTGATTCTTTTTCTTAATTCAAGTAAGCTTTTCTTAATTTATTTCCTGTTCTTCAACTTATGCATTTTGTCTTAGTTCTTAGATTTGTTATTAAATTTATGATTTGGTTTATGGAATCTAGGTGAGTGACACACCTTGATCATAGATCGGGTCCTTGATCATTTTTATTTTAAGTATTTCTTATGCTTTATTTTGGTTTTTATATTCATGCATGGTTTAATTTTGATTCCTAGATCTACTCCTTATTTCTAGTTATTTTTTATAAAGATTTTAACTTTCACGTCGACTTTCATTGCTCTTTCTAATGGTGCTTTCGATTCTCGTTGATTCGCATTATTTAGATTTCATGATCATGCATGCATAGTTGTGCCTTAGGTTTTTTTGATTGTACTTTGTGGTTCCTTTGCTTTTTATTGCTTATTTTGATTATTGCTTGCAATTTCAATATGGCAAACGCATGAGGCATTCGAAATACTTGCTTTACCTTCATTTTCTTTTAGTTTCATAAGCTAAAACACATTGATTCATACAATCACTTGAATTCCGTTAATACCAAGCAATGAACCTCTTATATAACACTAAAAACTACACTTCAGCCTCATGTCACCAGAAATCTTTTATCCATCAGTAAATTAACCTCTGATTTCCCTATTGATGTTATATTTTCTGATAAGTTCTTTACGATACCGAGTGACAAAGAGAATTCCGGCTCAGGGAATGTGTGATAAGGGACTTTACTTGCTTGATAAGGGAGTTCCGACATTGGTGGCAGCAGTCCGGAACAAAGTATTGAAGGCTAGTTTTGATTTGTGGCATTTACGCCCAGGGCATATTCCATTTTCTATTATTTTGTTATTAAATAAACTTGGTCATTTATCTATTACTTCAGTATTGTTGAGTCCCAGTGTTTGCTCTTCTTGCCAGTTAGCAAAGAGCAAGAAACTTTCGTTTCAGTTGAATGAAAAATGCGCTAGCAATGTTCTTGATTTAATACATTGTGATTTATGGGGTACTGCACCTGTTACCAATTCTGATGGCTTTTGTTATTACGTTGCCTTTGTGGATGATTTCTCTTGTTTTTCATGGATTTATCTGTTATGTGCTAAGAATGAGTTTTATGATATACTAGTTCGTTTTCATGCATTTGTCAGCACTCAATTTTCCCATAAAATCAAGATTTTTTTAGAGCGATGGTGGAACTGAATTTCTGAACTCGAAAGTGCGTGATTTTATGAATTTAAATGGAATCATCATAGGCTTTCTTGTCCCTACACACCTTAGCAAAATGGTAGGGCTAAACGTAAGCACCGTCACATATATGAAACTGGATCATCTATGTTATTTCATGCTCATGCTCCTGCATCTCTTTGGTTCAATGCTTTTGCTACAGCTGTTTTTGAAATTAACAGGTTGCCTTCCCCACTTCTTCATGACACTTCTCCTTTTCAGCTTCTATTTGGCCATGCGAATTATGCCACTTTTAAACCTTTTGGGTGTCATGTGTTTCCTTATCTTCGAGACTATGCTGCTAATAAATTGGAACCTCGCAGTCGTCCTTGTATCTTCTTGGGTTATAGCAGCATCTATAAGGGTTTCCGTTGTTATGATCCTGACTCATCTAGAGTCTTCACCACTCGCCATGCCCAATTTGATGAACAGTGCTTTCCATTTTATCGGACTCCATCCACAACTCCAATTTCAGATTTGGACCTCTCTACTTTTTTGGATGCTACGGACTGCCCCTTGCCAGCTACTGTTCAGCCCAATCTTCAACCTAGACGGCCTGTTTCATCGCCCATGTGTGCCCTTTCTCCTATCATTGCGCCTGTGCGCATTGTCCCGGATGATCTAGCCGAGTTCCAGCCCATTTCACCGCATGCTCTAGCCCAGGACTAACATCCTACCGCGCCTGGTCCAGACCCTGTCGAGGCCCCTCTACCAATCTCGGCTTTTGCCGCAGCCTCGACTATTACCACACCATCTTCCGAGCGTCATCCTTTGGTCACCAGGGCACGGGCTGACATCTTTAAGCCTCGTTACCCTGTTGACTTGACAACCACTGTCCTTCTATTTGCACTTGTTGCCACTTCTGAGCCTCGTGGCTTTAAGTCTGCTGCAAAGCATCTCGAGTGGCTTGATGCTACGCAAGATGAAATTGACGCCCTTTGTTCGAACAACACTTGGAATTTGGTGCCACGCCACTCTGGCACAAACATCATTGGTTCGAAATGGGTTTTTCGTACGAAGTTTCATGCTGATGGCTCCATTGAGCGTCATAAAGCTCGTCTCGTTGCTCAAGGCTTTACACATATTCCCGGCACTGACTTCCATCATACTTTCAGTCCGGTTGTTAAGTCTTCTACCGTCCGGATTATCTTGTCTCTCTTTGGTCATCACAGTTGGCCTCTTCATCAGCTTGACGTCAAGAATGCATTTCTTCACGACGTTCTTGACAAACCTGTATTTATGGCTCAGCCTCCTGGTTTTGTTGACCCACGATTTCCTGATCATGTTTGTCAGCTGAAGAAGGCTATATATGGTCTTCGTCAAGCTCCTCTTGCCTGGTTCGAGAGGTTCAACACATTTTTACCGAGCCTTAGTTTTCTTCAAAGTCGCTGTGATTCTTCTCTCTTTCATTTCCACAAAGGTACCTCTATCATTTATTTGTTGATGTATGTGGATGACATTATCGTTACAGGAAATGACCCTACTCTGTTGCAAAGTTTTATCTCTCGTACACAATGTGAATTTGCCATTAAGGACCTTGTGGTCGTCTTAATTGCTTTCTTGGGCTTGAAGCCTTGTTTACTTCCAATGGTCTAATTGTTGGCAAGCGAAGTATGCACATGACATACTTGAAAGTGATGAGTTGTTGGATGTTAAGCCCGTTTCCACTCCTTTGGCGGCAGGAGAATTACTTCTTAGTGACGGCTCTCCGTTTTGTGATCCTACTTTATACAAGTTTCTTGTTGGAGCTCTCCACTATTACTCATTCGGATCTTTCATATGCAGTTAACTCGGTCAGTCAATTACTTCACTCACCTATGGATGATCACTTTTGGTGGTAAAGAGAATTCTTCGCTATGTCAAGGGTACTGTGCACTATGGCCTTTCTTTCAAAAAGAATTCTGATATTTCCATCTTGGGTTATTCAGATGTTGACTGGGCTCGTTGTATTGAGACTCGTCGTTCAACATATGAGTGCTTTATTTTCCTTGGGGGAAATCTCATTTCTTGGAGTGCCAAGAAACTACCCATTGTTACCCGTTCCAGTTGTGAGTCCGCATATCGTGTTATGGCTAATGCAGCGGCAGAATTGGTTTGGGTCACGGATTTGGTTCATGAGATCCCATCTCTTCCGTTTTCTAGGCCTATTCTCTTGTGTGACAACAAGAGCACTATCTTTTTGAGTCAGAATCTGGTGGCACACAAGAGGGCTAAGTATATTGATCTTGATTATCACTTTGTTCGTGAACTCGTCTCCTCGGGTAAGCTAGCCACTCGTTTCGTTCCATCTCATCTCTAGCTAGCTGGCATCTTTACGAAGAGTTTACCACGTCCAGCCTTCGAGTTTCTACGTTCCAAGTTTTGCGTTTGTCTTCATCCCACTAATTGACGGGAGGTGATAAGGCTAATGGTTAATACTGTTGACCGTGTAATTTTAGTATATATTATTTAATTGTATTTTCGTACTTTTCTCCCTTTAATTATGGGATATCTGTTGTATCTTTTGTAAATCTCTTTTGTAAATAGCAATTTTCCTATCGCAACGATTTATTGATGATTTCCAAACTCTCTCTCACGCACCCCAAGTCCTCTCATATGGGCGCAAAATTTAAGTGTCCATTCATGATACAAAAATTACAGCCATCCACAGAATTCATTTATTAATCAGTGCATATGTTTTCTCCCCTTCAAAATGCAAATGGCATTGTAAGTTGGTTGATATATATAATTGATATTTTTAATAGTTATTCAAAAGTACTCTGTACTGGTCCCTTTTTTGCTTTATTACAAAGAATAACAATAAACGTTTGTTTGCGCTTGATAATGCCTATGTTGCCAACTTACTAGTTAGTTCTCACGAAAACATGACCTATATCATGTTTGATAGTGTGCTTCTAATTTTTAATTTAGGTGTAATTATGGTTCACTTGGTTGGTACCCACATGACCATGTGATGCTTAATGCCTTGATCATTTGTTAATTAAGATTTGCTTTCTTAGATAACTTTGTGGTAATGCCTTTTGTTTTCTTTTTTTTTTTTTTTTTTTTGATCTCCTGAGTCTTGGCTATAATATGGTGCGTGGATATATTCTTTTACACCAATGTTTGTGGATGAATAAGACCTAGATAGCCCATAGATATATTTCTTTCACGTGGTTTTGTCACGTAAGATAGTTACACGATCCTAAATATAGATCAATAGCCAAAACAGTCGAGGGGTATTTTGTCTATAATTCCTAGCACAGGCAAAGCCAAAAATTTATATTAGAGGGGTAGGTATTAATTTCTTTTACATGATATATTCTACAAAAATTATATTAAACCAAATTCTTATATCAAAATCAAACATGAGTTCTAAATATATATATTACCTGGAAATGACTCCAATTAGATGTTTGAAGTAGGGTGAAAAACAAACCGGGTTGTTCGTGTCTACTTGAAATCGATATTTAAAAATTAATTATTTGAACTCGGTTCTTTAACGTAACGAGCTCAACTTGTTTAGTAAAATTGAAATTAATTGTGTGTAAAAATATTAAATTACTAGAACTCGATTCAATTTCGAAACGATAAAAATTCATTCGGTTAATACTCAGATACGGTATATTGAAATAAGTTTGAACATCATTGTGTTCGACTTGAATTGACACATTTATACCTTAGTCAGAGGAGAAATTGTGCAATATGACGCAATTCAATGTGTATGGTAAGCAAATTTGTGATACATATTATTAACTTGGTGCACTTTTCAAGAGTAGCATAATTGCACTATTTTTGCCAACGAGGCACATATCATAACATGCATGTTGAAAATTAAGGTATTTGGCTTGTATATACTAAAAGTATATATAGGAATGTTTTCAATTCAAAATTGTCTGAATTGAATTTGATGTGATTAATTGGTCAATTTTTTCTTTTATTTAACCTTCGATATGAAATAAAGACAACGATATATAACATATATATAATTACACGATATAATACAAGATGAATCGTTTAATTTTGATAATACCTTA
Organism: Phtheirospermum japonicum; assembly: GCA_014905375.1. Classification (NCBI taxonomy): domain Eukaryota; kingdom Viridiplantae; phylum Streptophyta; class Magnoliopsida; order Lamiales; family Orobanchaceae; genus Phtheirospermum; species Phtheirospermum japonicum. Next base: position 356,330 of record BMAC01000846.1, read on the forward strand.
AATATTTCAATGAAAAACATATGTTGAGCTCAATGAATTATTAAGCCATGAAAAGCATGAGAAGAATCATTACATGACAGATGTTACAATATTTCTTCTAGCTGAGACGCATCATGTATGTTAGAGAAATTGATAATTAATAACAATTGAATGAATTAGATTCCTAAAAATGAAAAAAAAAATAATAAAAATAAAAAAAAGGATGAGAAATGAAAAATAAAAATAAAAAATAGAGCCACTGCAGATATATTATAATAATGTTGTTCTGAGCAGCCACCTTAATTTCTTCCCAAATTTGTTATTCTTTTTGCACTTTTGCCCCTAATCTCCACTTTTAAATGCTTCAATTGCGCTTTCCAAATGGCGTACCTATTTATTCCACAGCCAGGCAAACTGTAACATGTAATATCAGTTCACAATCATGATCAAAGTTACCACGTAAAACAATAACAAATTATTTACTTATAATTATTAAATTTCGCCTCCTAAATAAATTTAAGTTCATTTAATCTTCATTTTCTTAGTGGGATTTTTTATGTCACCATAATTCTCACCGTTTGATGATTTCATGCAGATTGGATTAAAATATAAATCATGCAAGTTGCATATTAATTAATTACTATTTTTTTTGTTTAATTTTTAGTTTTGGCCTTAGCTATAGCTGTAACATTATGATTCCATAAGCTATTCACATGTTCATGTTCACAAGTTACTTTGGACCATGTGATTCAAAGATTCTCCCTCTCAGGCTCTGATTACCTCTTTTCTTTAACCATTTAGTAATAAATAAAGGTATCAAGCATGCTATTTGATATATATTAGCTCAAAAAAAAAAAAAAAAGCATGCTATTTGATATAATTTTTTAATGTATTTATAGGAATCAGTGTAAATGGATAGAATCTATATTATATAAGAAGTGTTTGATTATAAAATAAATAAAAAAAATGTTTCTTCACTTTTAAGTGAAACATATACTCAAAGTATCATCTATAGCAAGAATCACCTTTTTATATAATAAATGACTATATTTTTACCTGCATTGGGAGGGGCAATAGAAGTGGGCTTGGATATGAGAGCAGGGACTGTAGCCATTGGGCCAGCTGCTGTGGGCGAGTACATATGGGCCGGAAGGCCCATTGTATGTGATTGGTGGAAATGGTAGAGAGGGTACATAGGCATCAATGTGTTGGCACCCACCAAAGCCTGTCCCGGATACATTTGACCATAATGCCCATTCATGTAGGACCCACCACTGAAACCCACCTTCTGTTACATCCATAATAATGTTATAAAATATCATCAATTAATCTTGTAACAAAAAAAATAATAATAAAATAAAATAATTTACTTGTATCATTGTATTAATTTCTAAATAAATTTATATTATTTATTAATTTTGTCCATTTTATGAGGGATCCATCATTTATAGGTATAATTTTGGCTGTCAGAAACTTTAAATCTCGTACCAACGAAAAATTACTACATTTGAAAATGGGTGGATATTGTTTCCCTTTCAAGAAAAACCCTTTAAAGATCTCATGAAAGTGACAACTATTTAGAGAACTCATGCAAAGCACATTTCCACCTCCATGGAAAATTCTTGTTATTCATTCAATTTCAACTACTTTCAATTAATCACATATTTAATCGTAATTATAGGTTATTTATATCATGTTCCTAACTTATAATTTGGTTTCATTTTTCTCCCTATAATATTAAACTAATCACACTTGAAGTATATAATTGCATAAATAATATAATTAATAATCTTTCCCAAATGACTCACATTTGGCAAAAATTGGAAAATGGTGCATCAAGATCAGATTTTATCTATATATATATTCTTTTCAATAATTCCTAATTAGGTATAAGAGTATGTATATGAAATGCCATATATGTACACAATCTTATAAATATATATATTAATGTGAATTAATAAATTTGTACTCACATGATTGTAATTCATGTCTGTTGTTGCAATGTAGGTTGGACTTGGAGAGTAGCCATAAAAAGGAACAGCTTGATGGTGATGGCCGTGGCCGTGGTGGTGGTGGTTAAAATGGGACGCCGTGGCTGGTGTAGCCGTCGGATAGTACCACTGCACGTGGTGGTTCGGAGGTGGTGGGGGTGGTGGTGTTGATGCCGCAGCTCTTGGTCCAACATTCACCCCTTCAAAAAAATACATACATTAATTTACATTTCTAAATATCGTAAAATTCTTTGGAGCACGTGATATCACGTGTATAAAACTATATAATCATATGCTTACTCGTATTATAATAAATAAATACACGATCACAAAATCAAATTTAAAAAAGAAAAGAAAAAAATAGTTACCTTGTTGAGGAGGGGGATTGGTGGCCGCCATGGCCGTGGAGGATGACCGGGGACGGCGGGCCCCAAGGGCGGCCAAATTACAATTGGCACGACGGCCGTTGATGGTCGGCGTGGGGTCCTCACAGGCCATCTTAGCCGCATCTGCATCCTTAAAAGTAACCTACACATATACATCACACAATATTAGATAAAATAAAAAAAAACAAACATAGTATCTCTCTCACAGGCGCGTGTGCACACACATATATATATACACATACATATATATGTATATATTATAAAAAAAACACTTACGAAGCCGTAGCCCTTGGATCGGCCGGTGATCTTATCGGAGATGATAACGGCCTCAAGAATCTCACCATACTTGTCAAAATGCTCTCTCAAGGCCTCCTTAGGAGTCTCCCAAGCTAAGCCTCCAACAAACACTTTTGTCAAAGATGTGTCACCCAAGTTTTGGACATTGCCATTGTTGTTGCTCATCATAGTCATTCTTGAAAAATAAACTATATGTGTTTGGTATTTATGTGCTTACAATGTGTGTTAATATATATGGGGGGTGGTGAAAGAGGGGTTTGGGGGAGGAGAATGAGGGGTTATATAAACTTGAAGAGGTTGTAAATGAGAATTGAGAAATATAAGTAATGTGTGTTTGTGTGTGTTGTAAATATGGGAATATAATAATAATATAATAAAGGAGTAGCTGGCCAGAAGGGCAGACAGATGGACTTTGGGTTGAGGCCAACATGAAACAGCTTCATATGCTCTCTCTCTCTCACACACACACACACTAGTAATCATAGATGGACAGGTCTTATTATAGATTTTGAGCTATATTGTAAATGAATTTGATATTTTATATTGTAAATAATGCAATCTAGGAATAGTATATGATATATAGAAAATGGAGTGAATCAGATATATATTTGATATGCATCATACAGAAAATTCAAAGTAAAACATTGAATTATACATACATTATCCAATTGCTTTTTTTTTTTAATTAGTAGTGTGTGTTTGTATCAGATTGTCGTGGGGACCATTAATTGAATTAGTCCTTCATTAGCCATTAATTCTAATAAAAGGAAATAAAATGCTGTTCATAACGCGTAATGGTCTAAAACATGCTCATAAAAATCTAACCTTGAATAATCTCTAAAAAAGGTTTTTATATTGATTTTTGTAGTTTTGAGTCATTTTTCGTTAGGTTTTTAGGTCGTTTCTCTTGTTTTATTGGTTTTCGTGTTCTTGCTACTTTTATATTTAATTTGGTTGAATGGGTTCAATTACCTTGAGGTTTGGTGAAATTCTTGGGTTTTTATATTCAAAATTTCTATTTTATAGGCCAAGGCATTAAGGATCAAAATTGAAGCCAAAAGAGAGGCTCCAAAATGCCAAACTCTCTGGAATACTATCCAAAGCTCGCCGATGCTCGCCAAAATTCACGCCAAGCGGCCCACACTGGGTTACCCAGTGTCCGAGCAGCGCCCGGCAGGCCGGCCCACATCCCGCGCGCACGCGCGCAACTGCCGACTGCGCCTGCCGCAAGCCTCGCGCGGCGCTCGCCAGCACTCGCCAGGCATCGCCACGCTTCTCGCAGCGCCCAGGCACGCTCGCGCCCACTCGCCAGCCCTCGCGCAACCTCTCGCTAGAGCTCGCCAGCCTACTCGCCAGCGCTCACCATTCTACTCGCCAGCACTCGCACTCGCACTCGCGCGCGCCCACGCCCACCCAGCTGCCGACCACGCGCCCACCTGCGCCCAGGCTCGGCCATGGCTGAGCCACATCGAGCCATGGTCGAGCCATCTCAAGCCAAAATGTGCCAAAAAGCTAGCCAAGGGTCTAGGAAGGTGCCTCCGGGTCAAACTTGGTCAAACCCGGGAATTCCAAGCCTTTTTGGCTAATCTGGCCCATTTAAACCCAATTAAATTAGTATAAATAGACTACAACTCTCATTTTTGAAAAAAAACCTCTCATTTTCCCAACCCAATCATTGGTTTGGATATGGTTTTTTCTAATTTTCGTTCTTCTACTGCAAATCCATTTATCTCGTTTTTGTTACACCAATAGTATTTATCCAAGTACAGGTCATTAATCAATTTTTAATTATATATCATTTTAAATTATCATTTGATAATAATATCCTATCACAACCTTAAATAATTTTAAGCACGTGTTAATCAACTAATAGAATGTCTATCCACATAAGATGAATGTTAAAAAAAATAAATTTTGGTTTTAAAAATTATTTCCAATGTATAAAGTCAACATCAGTAATTTTGTGCATGTGACATTTATTTTTTAATAATAAAATATAAATATACATAAAATATATTCCTACCATTTCTTAATAAGTGTCGTTTTAGAGTTCATTTTTAGAATTAAGGAATATAATATTTATACATTCTCAATCAATTAATAATATTCTTATTTAATTAATTCCATTCTTTCTATTACCAGCAAAAAAATTTAAAACGATACTTAATTTGTAATAAAACTGAGTTTCTAAAACGACACATATTTTAAAACGGAGAGAGTATATAAGTTTGACCAAAAGATAAATTAAAAGAGTCCAAATTGAAACATCAGTTCCTACTTTTTTGCTACTTTATTTTGTTTAACATCCTTTTAGAAATAAAAAATGGGATTGAAAGTGTTGAGATTAAATTTTTTCATATCAACACAACAACACTAATAACACTATGTTTTGAAGGATAAATTATTTGTACTACTTTTAACTTATTGATATGACTCATGATTATTTTAATAAAATAACAACAAGAATATATGCTCCTAATATCTGATAGTAATATTGAGAGGATAAGGACAAGACAAGATTAAGAAGTAAAATGAGATTCAATTACTCAGATTTACTCGTTAATAGTATCATTTTGATTTAATTGATATCACCTATGTTTTTATTTTTTATGGAAAATTAAAACTCAATGTTAGAATAGAATATATTTTTTTCTCACACGAAACTCAACTAAGTTAGTGGAATAAGATGCCGGCAGAGAATGAATACGTAGTTGTCACGCGTACAATAGAGCCCCTCACGTTGTGTTGTGTACAATGCGATGTCGTTTTGTCGTACGGCTGTCTTCTTGTTGACCGTGACGTATGTTGAGTTGTAACTGCACGTGGATCCCAATTCACTGTTGCTATTTCATTTTTATGTTCTGTTTTTGATCCATATTTCAATCCAGTTCCTCGTACCAATAAAAATGAAAAATAAAAGTTTACTGGTTATGCTGCAAATTCTTGATTGAAGGAAATATTTTATAGAATTTAAGCATTTGCGAAATTTCGTGGATATTTTTTTGAATACATTTTGACATGAAAACAGCACCAATATTTTAAAACATTTTTATGCTGAAGAATATATTTTTTATGAACCTTTAATATTTCCTTTAAGAAAAAATATGTTGACCTTTACAATTTCAGGGGAAAAGGCGAAAACAAAATAAAAATTACTCCCTCCGTCCCAAAAAGATAGTCCAGTATTCCATTTCCGTCCGTCCCATAAAGATAGTCTAGTTACTATATTTAACATATTATTAATTTTTCATTTTCACACATACCCTTAATTAATATTCTTAAAATACTAGTTTTTTACATGGTAAATTGAAAATTTATGACTACAATGTAAAATCTTACAATTCCAATAACAAATATACTAATTCCAACACTGATTTCTATAATAATTAATTGACATTAATAAATTCAAGAAGGGTATAATTGGAAAATACCAACTAAATTAATAATTTAACTATATAAACTACCCATTTCTTAATCTGTGTGAAATCAACCGCAGGACTATCATTTTGGGACGGAGGGAGTAAATAAATTAAGTGTAGGTTATATATGGTGAGCTAGTCCACATGAAAACTGGACCGCTATTGTTGGACTGTGGTCATTGAGTAGGTCCAGCCCAATAACCTGAATCATCTTGGAGCATGATGGGCTACGTGCTTTCTCAGTAGGCCTTCAATTAATAATGTTTATTATATTTTATTTTTAAAACTATTACAATTCCGTCCATATCGATTTTTTTTTTGTCTCATTCTATCTATATATTATATTTATAATTTAAAAATAAAATTAATATTATTTTACTACTCCATTTATTATTTACACTTTTAGTTTTTCTAAAAAAAAGAATGTCATGGTCATTTGATACCTAATTATAACACCAATAACTTTCTCAATCTGCTTGAAATAGTCAATCACGACATATAAACTAAAACGGGGGAATGATATTCTGTATTCATAACTCATCCGTCTCTCTAAACTATTTTCATTGTTGACTAAAACATATCATGAGGTGAAAACAATGGAGGATCGTGGATTAATCGTAGTTCATATGAGATCGTCATATATACTAAATCACGAGCCCATACAACACTCACTTATTCGTGTTTCAATTGTAACATCATCCCGAAAATAAGATTTAAACTTGTGACCTCAAGCTATTATAAGACATGATTTATTTTGGAAGACAAGATTTACATGGAAGAGAGTAAGATGATCATGGAAGACAAAGTGTGTGTGGTACATATGACCACGATTTATTTGCGGTGTGAACTAGGGGATTGTATGTGTTGTCCGGAAAATAGGACTCAATGATTATTCATTCGTCGGAATCAAAAGTAAAATTTTTGGTGAATAAGGATCCCGTAAAAACTTGTTTTGGAAAATGGTCCAAATAGGGTCGTTTCTCAAGAATAATATAGCTACGTGGAACTTACATGCCGATACTCACGCTTTCGATAGCATCCTTTGGAAGTTTGGTTATCAAACTACTGCTATTCACTTCTGCAGAACAGGGTTACCATGATGCCTCATTAACGGCGGTTCTGGAAAACCGCCGTTAAATATGTTTTTACGGCGATTTTCCAGAAAACCGATATTAAATCCAAAATTTAACGGTTATTATTATTATTATTATTATACAACAACACAATGGTGTGACATCTCAACTATCTAAAACTACTTGTTATTGGATTAATCTTCTACCTTAATAATAAAAAGTATGTTTAGTTAGGATAATTGATTTGGGTTCGATACACATGAGAGTGAGTGTTTCCTACCTAATATCAGTGTATAAAAAGGCAACCTTTATATTATAGTATATATTTAATTGGTTTGTTATTACCAAGTTTTTGGATTAGATTGTCAATTCTAATTATAATCATTAAAAAAGCTTTAAACAAATCAATCTATTTATGCTGTCTTGTATTCGTACAAATAATTACGATACTGACAACAACACTAACATACATTTTTATTGCATATCGATATACATCTCTCTCTCTCTCTCCACATACCTAATAAAGAGATTTAAAAAATTGAAGTTAACTGAAAGGAAAACACACACACACACACTATGACACTAATATAGTAATATGCCAGGTTTTAGAACCATAGGTGGTAATGGGCACGTGAGAATGATGAGGTGCACAGAACATTATGCTCCATGCCTTGTCTCCTCCTCTTTTATCTCCTCGAAAATGTAACGTGGCCAGCTGTAGGCCAAATGGGGGCATTTTCGGCAATGCATATATTGGGGTTTGACCATTGACCAAAAATATAATTAAAAAAAAGTAAAAACCAGGTTTGGGATCAGTGACTGTGGAAGGGCTCATGCAGGTGTTGGTGGTGCTAGCTGGAAACCCTCATGCTCTGAGTTGGCAAAGTGGAGACGAGGTCATTTTTGTAATTTACGTTCCTTTTAACCTTTTTTGTGTAATGATTCATATTTAAACACACCATGCACCAGATCCTAATCGGTCAATTCCGTTACTTGCATGAAATGATTGAAGTTATGTAGTAATCGAATAGTTTAGAACATTTTCAATATAGTACTACTTAAAATACGTGAACTCATCATCATCAATATTTCTTCTTTTTTTTTATTCTTTAATGTATCATGTAATAGCTAAATATTGTGCTAATTAATACCCAAAATTTTGAGAAGCATATGAGTCATTTCATGTTTTAACTCACCAACTGAAAGTACAGAGAACGTTTAATTGATATTTCCAAATCATTCTTTTTTCTTTCTTATTTGTGCCTTTTTTTTTTTAATCATGGTAATATTCTCGATTGTCCACATTATAAATCGGATATGGGTTTTGAATTTTATAGTTGTTGACTTAGCATTCATTTTATATGGTTTGCAATTTATTTAATTATTAATCACTTGACACAATTTACTCAACCACAATATCTTAGCATTAGAAATACTCTTAGTAGTGTAGTGTGTGTTCACCCAATCGAGTTTGAGAATTCTAAACGAAACTTCACTTGGGTCCCATCGAAAAAAAATATATATATTTACAATGAAACTAACAAGTTTCAATAAAAATCATAATATTTCCAGTTTATTCAATCTATTTTGCGACATAGTTGATTAAAAATAACTTTTACCAGTTTCAACTCTGAAAAACTTCTTTCCGTAGATGCGATATGATAAAATATATTATGTATGATCATTTTTACATAGTCACTAACTTGAATTGCAATCATAATCTTTTTTGGTAGGTATTTCTTAAATTTTGTTGAAATGAAAAATGTGCTATAAAGTAGATATAATAATTTTCTAGGTTGTGGGGTAGAGGTTGTGTAGCTCGTGCGGGCAAGAAATGATGGTAGCGACGTGAGGGGGTGTGTGCCCTTAGAAGCCTTTATCAGCAACAAAGGAAAGGATCCCCATTACAACTGTACCACTTCTTCAACTTATGCTCCTCCTTAACTTCATATTATTATTTTCTGATTAATTATGATTTATCTCACGTGATTCTCACATGCCCATTGTAGATTACAAATGTTTAAATGTTAATTGTCCGCTTGGTTGAGCTGATTTGAGTGGTTGATAGTTGATGATAGATAATTGATTGTACTGCTTGGTAAAACCGATTGAATGTTAATTTACCAATATACACATAATTAGATATATACAAAAAATAATATACATAAAAAATAAGAAAAATATAAAAATAATAATAAATAAAGACTTACTAAAAAAAATATTTTAAATTAGGAAAAAATATATAAAATATAATTGAGATTTGAATATTTATTCTCAAAATTAAAAGTTTTAATACTCAACAAATAATTATTTACACCTAATCTCTATTGATATTTTCATCTCTTTAAAACAATTATTATTGCATTTAAATAATAACATTATTCAGTTTAGTTTTCAAATATGATTTAACATCAAATACAATATAATAATACTTCATCATTCACTATTCAAACATAATTTGACATCTACAGTAAAAAGGTAAAAAACTTTAAATCCTACAACAAACGAAATTTTTTATTACTTACAGAACACTAAATACCCAATATTCTAAATACGAAAATTCAAAACCCTAACAATAATAGTACAAACAGATTTCAAGGAATCATAGTATAGGTTTGCACTTAGATTCACACTAAACAATCACAATCCCAGATCATTTCAATCAAAGTCCTTTGCGATAATGTTGCACCAAAGTTAAAAGAGTGTTTATAAGTCGAATAGATGTATAACTTGAACTGAGTAAGATATGCTATAAGCTATGTGGATTTTGATTTTTATTGAATTTCAAAAACCGAGTTTGAGCTCAATGTTCATTGTTATTCTAAATCTGTTGATTTGAACGAATTTTAATCCAGTCAAACACTAGTTCAATTTCCAAGCTCGAGAAACTAATAATATAATTTCTTTTCCAAATTAAATCGATGGTTATGGTTCCATTTTTGCAAAATTGGCGCTGTTCTAACCCAAATTGAACGTTTCACCTAATTACAAAAAACATTCGCCATCTTTTCAAAATCATAAATACCCCTCAAGTGTTGCAAACCTAATTGACATTTTTATTTACCTAATAAATACCTCCCTACTTACTAAGGATGCAATTTGCAAAAATATCAAAAATGTTAAATTAGTGTTAAATAATTCTTTTTCTTTTTTAATAATAGGCCATGTTAGTTACAACCATTATATTGTACACCCTAGTGTTCCTTACACAAATGTTCACCAATTTATACATAATGTTCATCAATTTGTACTAAACAATTCACTCGAATTTATCAATTTAAACACAAAAGGTTTATTAATTTTCACACAAAAATTCATCACATTGAAAATAGAGATTTATAATTTTGACACATATTTACCAGTACACACACAAGTTCATCATTTTGAACTTAAAAATTAAATTTTAGGGTGTAATAATTTGCCCAGAATTTTTTGTATTTAACCCTTATCCTGCAACGAAATAACGATAGCATCATGCATAATCTAATGACATGGTCTCACATTCTCTCCATCACCTTTGTTATATGATTCATAATCCTTAAATGTCAAATCATGTCTGAAAAATGAATGATAATGTATTATTATATTGTATTAATTAATATTTAATTATTTAGTTGTAAGATATTATTATTTGAAGTCTTAGAGCAAACGATTATTCGGTATTCTGAATCCCGAATCCGGTACTCCGAGTCCTAACCCAAACAGGGCTAAGGCCTTGTTTTTTCTTGGCCCATAGCCAATTACCCCCCAAGCCCAAGCATATATCTTTTCTCTCCCTTTATGGCCCAGATTAAAACCAAATTGGGTTGGGACCAGGGGACACCCTAAACTGACGGCATGGAATGAGCCGTCTTGTCATTTTGTTGCGCAAGAAAATCGTTTTCGGCAAGCGAGCAACGAACGAGCAAACTTTTAAGGATAGTTTAGTTTTAGAATTTACAAAAGACCTACCGGAAAGTAAAGATCACAGCACTATACTTTTTTTGATATATAGCAAGTGCCTAAGAGATACCAGGTAAGTATCAGACAATATTAACTGACCGCAATAATGTGACGAACTCAGCAGAGGGAGCTCGATCCTTGCTCTAAGCTCACAAAAAAAGTCTTATCACATTCTCTCTTCTCTTGGCTGCAAAATTTCAAAGAGAAATTTAGGTCTTAGACGCGGAAAGAAAAAAAGAAAAAGAAAGAAAACCGACATTAGTGTTTGCAATTGCCAGATTCTCTACTTCTGACTGCTACATTAAATCAGAATTGAAAAAAGTGGTGCTCTAGATTTCGGATTGCGTTTATAATTTTACTTTTACGCACGGATAATCACTTATACCACTTCTACACCAAACAGTCTCAATTTTTAGCTTCTATTTCCAATGACTACAAACATTTTTAGTAGTCAACTTATAAGTTACATTATTTATATTGCTTTCTATTTAGGTATTCAGCTAGAACGACCTTTAACGCAGATAAATAATGTTTCTAAAGTAAAAAAGCCAACCCTCATTGGGAGCATATTCAGCAAGCATTAATAGTGGCACTTTTTGGAATCCTCAGATGGTATTTAAAGCTGATAAAGATTAAATATGACGACTCGCGATGTTTTATGGAGCAGAGTGTTGATGGACTAAGTATGAATACCAACAAAAATGAGGATACCAGAAATGAGAATGTTAAGATGGAAGTACAGACACACTACATTAGATAAAGTAAGAAATAAATAATTAGGGGGCCGAAATTTTTCATTGAATTAAAAAAAAAATGGGGGTGGGGTGGGAGAGGCCCCCTAGCTACGCCCGTGCAGATGATCCATATAGCCAACCCCACACAGTGGGTTAAGGATTTGTTATTGTTTATTATTGAAACAAATCCTACTGTTATTGAAACAAATCCTACGATATAAAGCAATATATCCATAATTTGTTGACCATTACTCAAGAATCAGAAATATTGACATGGCGTAGTGTGACCTAGTATGTGCGAGCAAATATCTTGATCAACAAAAAAGGAAAGTCAAACGATCAAAGAAAGAAAGTTAAGAAATAGACAGCGCACATTAAGTTACCTCTATATGAGAGAAACTTACTCAGTATTCAAGTTGGGGGTCTGAGTAGCTGAAACCTTGTGAAAATGAACCTTGATGAGCAAACTGCAAAAGTCATTCAGATGGATTTTTAAAAAGTAAATAAATAAATAAGGAAAAAATTTGTTTGAGTGATGTTTGCAGGGTATTAAAAATTAATAATGGTAACAGCAAAGAAATTCAAAAGTTTAACCTGTGCATCAGAACCCAGTTGAGTTCCATGTGTATCTTTCTTTGCAGATCCATCAGCACTCCTTGCAGCAGGTCCCTTGGTTTCACCCTGCAGATAGGTCAGGATTTATCATCATATACTATTAACAACCAAACAATGTTAAGAAAAAGATACAAGATGCACATTTTCATACCTCTAACTGAAACATCGAAGCCGTTCCACAAAATCAACAGACACCCAAAGGGGTGGGTAGGGGGTGGGGAGATAAAAAGAGGGTTAGATATAGGCGGCGGGAAAAAAAAAACGCTATGGCTAATTAGTAGCTATTTTATCAATTCAAATCGTAGAGATAATAAATGAAAAAAATGACTGAAATGGCATTTTCTAAGTAGTTAAAGAAAAAGTCGAGAAACGAAAATTGACCAGAGACGATAGGGGAGTTTCTGATACCTCTCTGTATCTGAGCAGATAGGCCTTCAGTGGGGCTATATAGTCCTCGAAACCTAAGGTTCCCATTGCCCACAACAAGTCATCCCCATTAATTGTTTTCCTTTTCTCTTTTTGGCACTTATCACTTGCTCTATTCGAAGTACAAAGCAAAATGAACAGTGAGCCATAATACATATTAATCTCAGAAAAGCCAGTTGAGCTGCTCTATGAATTGAATATATCTATATTAAGTATACATGCATTACATTAAAAAACAAAAACTAGATTCCTAGTTTCATAAGCAAAAGGGGGCTCTCAAATTGAGACGGCCAAAAGTAGCCTTAGCCTTTTTCCAAGACTAAGAACCAGCAGAAGCATAAACGATTATTAAAGCTTCCAAAACGATTCATCAATGACAACTGCAAAATAGTGACAAAAGACAAGATTCACACTGATGCCAATGACCAACTGTGCGCATGCACACACATAGATATATTATAGATCAGATAACCAAGTCCTAGTGTGGGACCTAGGATCTATACTATATTACGTTTGATAGAGTCAAGGGATTGAGGAAATAATATATAAGAAAATATTAAATTAATATTGAACTGGAGAAGAAAACGAGAACCAATTTAACAGACGAAGTCTGTCCCAAGCGCAAGCGCTGATTTTCCAGGCTCAAGGCCGAATTCTGTCTAATGATCTATCGATGCCTAAAAAGACTGCAATCCTATTACTTAAATAGATAAATAACCCTAACCCTAAGGGCCCAAAGCCGACTAATTATTTAAATAAACATAATTAAATAAAATAAGAAACCGATAACAACTCCTCCATCATTCGATACAGCCCTGTCCACAAGGCTGAAGTGAGGATAAAAGCACGCTGCCCACACTCCTAAGTGTACGAAAAGACTATACGATAGGGGCCCCGAGCCATGTCATTCGCTTCTAAATGTCGAATAATTCTACACCACTGAATGTCAGTGCGCGCCTCATCATGCAATTTCAGCCAACAGTACCAAAAAGCAGGGACACAGCGGACAACTTTTCGTCATCCTCTAATTGAGGATAGGGCATCTACTATGGATTTCTCGACCTTAGGTATATGATAATAGCGAGGTACTGGAAAGACAGCCATGCCACGGGAAAAGTCGGAAAACCCATATGCAGGATTGCCATAAACGAGGCTTCCTCAGGCTGAGCACCCGGCGGAGCATGAATGGCCGGAAGAGAGGGATCCAATTCGTCGCTGCTGCCAAGTTCCCGATTTATGTTGGGCAAATTCAAGTGATTCACGGGAAGATGAGCAGGTGTCGTCGTGGACTCGGTTCATGAAACATGCAAAACAATTACAGGGCCCAACTGATTATCATGCTGAGAGGCAATGGATTCCACGCCGTTTGCGCCGGCAGGTCCCTTCTCACGCAGGAAAGCTGAAAGCATCTCCTCTAACTTGATAAGAAAGCCTGGTTGAATTTTAGCAACTTCCTCCCATATATCTGCCAAGCCCTTCTCTATCGTCTCCACACGTGCCTCCATCGCATCCATAGGTGTTTCCATCATCGTAATCCGGCAGGTCAGACCAAATTGATAGAGTCAACGGATTGAGGAAAGAATATATAAGAAAATGTTATATTAATATGAACTGGAGAAGAAAACGATAAACAATTTTACAGACGCGACGATTTTCCAAGCTTAAAGCCGAGTTCTGTCTAATGATCCTCTCAATGCCTAAAAAGACTGCAACCATATTACTTAAATAGATAAATAACCGTAACCCTAAGGGCCCAAAGCCCACTAATTATTTAAATAAGCGTAATTAAAACATAATTAAATAAAATAAGAAATCGATCTCTAACAACGTTAGATTACTACTATTTTCAGCCATGTACACTATTATTTTATGTATTAACATCGTACATGACTCGTAAATAGCACCACCACATAATTCTAAGCTCCTACAAGGGGTGTTAATTACCGACACGACCTAACACGGTTTTAGCAGGTACAAGAGCACCCTTTCGCAGGTTCAGGTAAAAATCAGGTCGACCACAAATAACACGAAAAATAAATTGGTCAGGTCAGGTTGACCCGTGGGTCAGACTATTCAACCCGCCTAACATATTTACTAATTAAAAAAAACATTTTTATAATCTAAAATACAAATAAAACCCTAAATTATTTAGTTTTAGGTTCATTGAGTCTATTTACATCTTACGAGGTGTTTTCGCATTGTTGAAAATAAATATATATTATAATCTTAGTTTCAGACCTTTTAAATTATATAGGTATTTCAGGTCGTGTTCGGGTCACTAGTGTTAAAAATAGATCGGTTGGGGTTACATTAATTGACACGAATTAATAAACGGGCCGTGTTCGTGTCAAACATGTAATACCCGTGTCAAAACTCGACCAGAGAACAGGAAACAAAACCTGATTGGCACCCCTATTCCCACACCAGGGGTGGTTCCAATGTGAAATTGTGAACATAATTATATATATATATATATATATATATATATAAAGAGGGATCCAAGGATTAGTAATCCTATCCCCATGGTGACTCGGACTCAGGACCTTGGTCCTATAGGTAGTGGACACCCTTAACCACTTGAGCCCAAAGACCAAGTGTAGAAGGAAACTGAATCAAATTTTGAGAGGTAGATGAAAAAAGTAGCTAGGAGGTGAAAGGTGGAACTCACGACAATATAAAGATTTTGGCAGCAAGGGCCGAGGTGGACCATAAAGATTCTTGTCTCCACTGAATCACTGACTACTTCTGCCACTGCGGCAAATATATGCAGATATAACGGATTAGGGAAAGTCAATTTTCCTGCTATATCTTTAATAGAAAAACTAACTGCCACCTATACGGGAAAACAATCGCGTCTCATTGTCCAATGGACAACATGAACAAGTTAGCAATAATCCAAAGTCGATAAAGTTACGAGTCTCCTGACGCAAGCTCAAAAGTAAAATATATTACCTCGGAGCTTTTATATGCCTATAAAAAACCCTCTCCGACAACTAGAGATGACTTCGTCTCAAGTCAAAGATGCATCAAGACATTGTTATTGACCGAAGTGTTATTGCACGCTGAAGGAGAACAACACTGATATTAGGATATGGAGACTGGCACTGTTACCCATGATTCTAAAGGCAAGTGTACGGTCGTTCACTCTCTTTCTAGGACAAATAAAGACTTAAATGGTGGAAAGACAAGGAAAATTATCCAAATTAAAAACATTACAGTGAATATTGGCAAATCCAGCTGCTAATTAAGGAGTTACCATCATTACAGGCAGGGAGAGACATGTAATGGAAGAAGAGATCATTAAAATTGATGAAGGGCAAGAAAAATCTCCAAATGGAGCGACAAAGGGTGCAATTGGGTTCCATTTCATTTTTCTTTTTGTGAGAGAATAGTGAAGATTTTTTTTTAAAGGAGAATGACGAGTTTAGAAAGTGTGAATGGATATGGGATCGAAATGTAATAATGAAAGTTGGTTTGATTAAAAAATTGTAAAATAATGATTAAACATGATTGGTAGTTAAAAATATGTGAGTGGGGGAATACTCCCTCCAGTTCAAATTATAAGTCAGTTTGGGATTCAACACACATATCTTCACCCCCTCCCACCCCCCTCTCTCTCTCTCCATTTATATAGGAACAGCAAACAAAAATTAGGAAATATGGGCAAAATTTTACCTAAGAATCAGAACGACAATTATTTTGCATATTTTTAAAGCTCTTAAAACGACTTATAAATTGAACAGGAGGGAGTAGTAAAATTTATGGAAAAATGTGTAATAATGATTAGTGATCTTTTTTTTTTTTTTTAAACGAGTTGAAGTGAATGTTTGGAGAAAAAAAGTGCAAAGGAGTGTGATTTTTAGAAACCTCCATAAATAAAAAATCTCATCTTGGAGGGTAAAAAAATCATTTTCGAAAAAATCTTATTTTGGGAACATACCCTACCCAAAACTTTCTGTGGCAATAACAAATACAATTTAGTGGAGCATAATATCCACAAAATATATGCTGCAAATTTATTTATTTATTATTTATTGATTATGCTTAAATGAAGGGAAGGTTAATATAAACGGGAAAGGGAGATGGATTTGTAGGAAGCTGCCATGTGTAATAAACTGCTTTGATGTTCCATGGGGTATAATCGATAGCACGTTAAATCGTTAATAGCTTAAAGTATTTTCTGGAACCCTAAAGGCACACTCTACCTGTTACCATCATAAATACATAAGGTAATATATTTAAAAAGCACGCCACTCTTAATAATGAGTAATGTCGTCATCGAGTGGATCTAAAGCCAACAATATCAAATACAGATAGACCACCACTTCCCAGCCAATCGACGAAAACAAACACTAAAAAAAGACAATCACAAAAATAACGAATCAGTATACTAATTATTTAAACACGTGAAATGTTTTTCCATAAAAATCTTATAACTTAATAGAAGTTTATCAAAGGTGGAGACGTCGAGAATAACTACTGTAACTAATACATGCAAAACATGCTTGACATAAATGGCATATGTAGGTTGTGATTTACCGACACAAAAAATCTAAACCTTCATACACTTTGATGCTCTTTCCCCCACGTTCTTATGTAAATAAATTAAACTATCCATACATAGACATGATGCGCAGATAATAATTCATCGTGTATAGTATAAAAACCAGAAAAAATATATTAGGTACACGTAAAACTATAGAACTTAACACAATGAAGTGCCATTTAAACAGCACACACATAAGTGACATAACACATTGATCTTCCAGAAAGACATTAGATCCGGACTCCACAGATCTTTACATCCTTTAGTCAAAAGTTCATTGTTCAATTGTTAACAGTATCACCAGAATAATTAATTTATAAAAAAAAGGGCTGCCCATAAATAATTGCTTTGAAAATTAGCCTTTTAGCGGATAGCAGCATAAATCACACTTGACACACCAAAAGGGCTGCCCATAAGAAATTATTGAGCTCAATCAATCAGAGATGAAACCAAAAAAAAAAAAAAAAACACTCAAATTCAATCATGGACACAGTCAAATCACATTGAAAATACACATTCTGACAAAACAGTGAGAGTAATTAGAGAATTTTCAAGCACGTACTCGCTGGTGACGAAGCTGATGAACTCAGAGACACATTCCTGAACGGTGTCCTTGGCGTCCTTGGCAATCTTCCCGTTAGCAGGCAGGGCCTTCTTCATGATCCGGCCAATATTCGCAATCGGCAGGAAGCGATCCTGCTCACGCACGTTCATCGGCGGGCTCTGATCGCCGCCGTCGTAACTTCCGCTACCGCCGGCAACGCCATGGCCACCAGGACTGTCCGCCATCCTGAAACCCTAGCCCAATAAAATATAAATTAAATAAATAATTCAGTTTAAAAGGAAAAGCCACGAGCACAATTTCTTCCTTGAAAAATAAAAATAAATTCAACCTAGTTCATGTAAAACACATAACACCATTACATGATCGGAGATTCAGAAATAGGTATAATTCTCCAGTGAGCGTGTTAGTGTGTGTTTGTACCTTGGCGGTAGAAATGGAAGTGGGAAAAGATGTATTTGTATTTGGCGCGCGCTGGAGAGAGAGAGGATTGGGCGATGGGATTGGAGAAATATGAGGGGAAAGATCGGACGACGGAGAGATGAGGAAGGAGACTTCTTTTTATAACTACTGCTCCCAAGTTCAAAGTTCAACACCTTTTTCATGTATCGCTGCAAAGTGCAAATTACCTAGGTGGGTAGGTTTGTTAAATTTTTTATATATATTTTACTATTTTGGTACATATTTTATTAACTTTTAATTCAATTATTATTATTATTATTTTTTTTATTTTAGTATGTATCATATTGAGAAAGAGATTCGGGAGAGCCGATTTCAATGTTTATCTTGCCGACTATGCAAGGTTCAAGACGAATGTCTACAATAGGCTATCTGTCATGGAGGACGACGCTCGTTCGGCTAAGCAGGATGCTCGCTACGCTCGTGAGGTTGAGGATAAGAACCACGAGCTTTTGACGGCCTTGACGGCCATCTTCGCCTAGTTCCAGATGGACATGATGGGTTGTTAGCCAGCCGCTCCCCCTACTGATCCGATGGACGTCGTTCCATATCAGGGGCCCTTTGATAACGTACCATCGGGGACGTGAGCGAGGATGATGATTGGTTGCTATTGTATCTTTTATTGCCTGTTGTTTTCTTTAAAAAAAAATCGAAAAAAATCAAGAAAATCCAAAAATATTAGTTAGTTCGTTATTTGTTCGTTCGTTTGTTTGTTTGTTTTCGTAGTTTTTATTCAAGACAATCGGTGGTTCGAGACGAAGGGTAATTGCACAGTTCTACATGGAGTGGCTCGACTATTAAGTCTTCGGGGATGTTTTTCTTATTCCCTTCCTCTTTTGATTTTTATATGTATTTATGGCAATGCGGAGATTGCCGGATTTTTAAAGAGGGGGAGGGTAGTCGAGTGTGATTTGTAATTTATATTTTTGCAATTTGAATTCGTGGTTTGTAATAGCTAGTAATTAAATGTGAGTGTTTGCTATTCCTGAGCTTTATTTTGTTTGTCTGGTTGATCCTGTCATTAACTATGTGTGATTTGAGGTTCTTGTCTTTGAGCGTGTAAAAGTGCATAAAATTCTCAAAATCATTATTTATATATAGTGTAAAATGGTACTTGGACGCAAACAATTTCGCAAAACCTTAAAAGCAGTGTCAATTCAAAATTCTTTCATGCAAAAGCCTGTGAGTAGCTTGAGTGTTTATCATCTTTGCATGTACTTGAGTGAGTTTTGTTTTGAGATCTCTTTGAAATCGCCATGTGTAGTTAGCTTTGAATATGGCGATTAGGCACAAAAATTACCTTTATTCCGGCCATATCCAGATATATCAGCCCCTCATAGCCAAATATCCATTTCTTATAGCCATGAGTGTTTGTGAGTTAAATCATACGCCATTAATAGCGTGGGTAAAAGTTAGTTATTTTTATTGGTTATTTGTGTTTTGGAGTTATGATCAGGGATTTATAAAAACGTTATAATAGTGTTAAGGATCACCATCCTTCAAAATAATAGAGAATTATAACAAAAAAAAAAAAAAAAGAAAAAAGAAAAAGGAAAGAGGATGGTGAATCTTGTTGAGGTGTTGCCTATGATTATAAAGACTTAATTTTAATTATGTTTATTTACTTATGACGCCTAATGTTTAAAAATTAAAAGTTGAGTTTGAAAGAAGAAGCGTATCATGAGCTTCTAAATTGTTTAAGTGGTTGTTCAGAAGTCGACTTTTGAGTTTCGAGTTGAGAAATAGCCTAAGTTTAAAAGGCTACGTTATGAGAGTTAAGTGAGGTTTCGTTTGAATGAGGTGAAGCACATCGCTTCGTGACTAGAATAGTTGGGTGAGTTATTGATGACGTTAGATCGTGAGTTAGCCACACAACTTATATATTCCATCCCCGTCCAAAGAGCCTACATTACAACCCGCAAAGACCTTTTTCGATTCTTTGTTAGTTACACACTTAAATGCGATGTAGAAGTTTTTGATTTTAAGTTCTTGTTTAGTGTACATGTATTTTGATGATTTAAGCGTATACACGTCCCATAAAAACACTTGAGTGCTTTTGAGCGTACACATATATATTACCCTTTGTGAGGATGCATGATTTTATTTTTGGAGCGACAATGTAATAAGGGTCTAGCGTTTGAGTTTGAGTTTTTGGAGCGACAATGCAGATCTTTGCTTGAGCTTATTTTCATACTTGTTATTACTTACAATTATCGTTTCTTCGAAAACGAACAAACCAATAAAGCGTGGGGTAGTTGATTCGCATAAATTTATCTTGATTTTTGTATATATTTGATTAGTATTTTAGTTATATTTGTTATTAGTTTCGGTATAAGTTGGATAGATTGAGCATATTTTTGTGTTTTTATATCTCCACCTTGTTTTACCGTGTTTTGATCGTAATTGATGCAATTGGGTGATTATTCTCTATTTTTTCCCATACAGCTAAGTAACCAAAATAGACAGTACTGAATATATGAAGCTTGCAAATCGTTGCAAGAATCGAGAGACGAAAACGAGCAATTCGGCGAAGAAGTAGCAAATTTACCTACTTAGCTGTAGCTCGTACCGCTAAGCCCTTAGCGGTCCTATTACCGCTATTCCAACCGTTAAAGGGCGACAGAGAGCTCCTAGAATATGTTAGTGGTGGCTTTATGGTAGCCCTTACCGTTAGCCCAACCGCTAAGTCGAGACAGAGACATTCAGAGAGGAGTTAACGGTAGGCTTAACGACAGCCTTACCGTTAGCTCTACCGTTAGGATGCTTCAGAGGTGTGTTAACGGTCGGCTTAACGATAGCCTTATCTTTAGTGCCACCGTTAAAGACGGACAGAGAGTTTCAGTGACAGGTTAACGGTAGCATTAGCGGTAGCCCCTACCGCTAAGCTACCGCTAACGGGCCGAGGATCGAGATTTTTAAGGAAACTTCTATTCCAAGTTTTGGAAACCCATATATCCCCTTCTATAACTCATCAGGTGGTACGTTTTACACTTTCCTATGGTTCTGAGATTCAAAGAGAGCCCGACTCTACCCTCTGTTACATAGATACAAGATCGAGAGAGAAGATTCAAGATCACAAGTCCATTCCTTCGATTTGTGATTCGTTCTTCGATCGGGATCAACTTTTTTCTCCGGAATAGCTGGAGATTTACTGCGTTTTCTAGATAATTATAAGTACTCTAAACTCTTTATTTGCTTTCTAGATTAGTTCTTAGATAATTCTAGATTTTAGATATTTTGTTCTTTCTTTTTTGGATCTTGAACTTTTAGTTTTTGGTACTTTGAATTCAATAGTTATTATAGATTGTAATTAGGGGTGGCAATATAAGGCACGCCACGATTGACCGATACGAACACGACACGAAAAAACAGGGTTTGGGTTGAGCCTTATCGGGTTTGGGCCTTATGGGGCTGGCACGATAAGGCATGTTAAGAAACGGGTTGATAACGGTCTAGCCCGATAAACATGATAAGGCACGATAATATTTTAATTTCCCATTTTTATATTTATTTACTCATTGTTAGTATTTGTAATTTTTAATTTACCATTAGTACATTTGTCATATTATAATTTTAAATGTATTTGACAATTTGTATTGATAATTTTATAAATATGTATTATATTTATTAAGAAATCATGTATTTTATTAATTAACGGGTATAATGTGCTTAACGGGCCGAATTAAATAATTTCAGTATTTTTGCTTATCGTGCCGTGCCGTGCTTTTCGTGTTTTTATCGTGTCGTGTTCGAGTTTAGATTATAGGCCCGTTAAACTTATCGTGCTGTGTTCGTGACTATGCTTATCGTGCCGTGCCTTATCGTGTCGGCCCGATAAGAGCCCGGCACGACCGATTTGTCACCCCTAATCGTAATCATTTTTCTTTAAATTTCGTTTCGTTCATTCATGTTTGGTAATTTTAGTATTAGTTTCTTTTATGATATTTACTTGTTCTTTCATTTCTAAAAAACCTAGTTCATAGTTTTAGTTATTTTAGCTTTTAAACTCTATTTTCTTAGTTAAGTCTAGTTTAATTAGTTAGTTAATTAGTTTTCATTAATTGCTCTTGCCTTTCAATTTGTAGTTTATAAAATCAAAAATACACCCCCCCCCCCCCCCCCCCCCCGAGTTAACATGAATTTTGTCTTGATTTTAATTAGTATTTTAATTCGTTTTAGTTAGTGTTTTCGGTGAAAGTTGGATAGATTGAGCATATTTTCGTAATTTCTTATCTCCAACTTATGTTATCATATTTTAATTAATTTTATATTTATTTTAGGTATTTTGAGGTATTTATATTCTTATGTAGTCAAGGATGGGCCTACAAGTGGAGTTTCGGCGAAAACGAGCCTTGATTTGAAGTATTTAAGCTGAGACTGGGTACCAGTAATTAGGTGCTAAATTTGTGAATTAAATATTGAAGGATGATCCATAGGAGTTGCACGAAGAAACGAGACGCAAAACAAGTGAATTGGTGAAGAAATGACAGTTTTGGGCCTTCTAGAAGGAATGTCTCTGGGCCCAACCGGTATAGAAAGCTGGGCTGGCAGCACCTCCTGATTCTGGGCCTTCTAGAAGGGTCGTTTCTGGGCTCAACTGGTATGGAAAGTGCTGAACGTCCTAGAAGGGGCGAAAACCCTAATTTTGACCCCTTTTCTAAGCCACCTACACCTATAAATACCCCACCCCTCACATTCGAAAATACACATTATTCCTAGGGTTTTTAAGGCCTCTTTAGGGCTGACAACCCCAACGAGTGCCCTTCGATTTCTTAGTTTCTTTCATAATTCTTAGTTTTAAATTCTTAGATTTAGAATAAATTAGATTAGTTTTTAGATAGTTTAGATAATTTAGATTCAAGATTCGCTTTCGGAACGCTGCAACTTTCGTCATAGTTTAATTAGTAAGTCTTTAATTCTTTTTGTTTTAATTTAGTTTAATTAGTTCTTATGCTTTTAAATTCTTGCTTGATAGTTTAATTTAGAATAATTCAATCTTCAAACAAACCCCCCATGTATGATGAATTGTATGATCTTGGTGATTTTGGATTGATGATTGTGATGAGAATATTATGATGATATTGATGAGATTGATTGGCTAGATCTAACGGGTCTAGAGCCTAGAATCGTCGTGAACCATCAATTGGGTTTTTCCCAAGAGATTGTGGAAACGATTCGAAGCTCTAGAACCCTTGTTTTCAAAATCTTTTCAAAACTCTTAATTTTTAATTGTTCTTCGTTTAAATCAATTTATTGTTTTTATGTGTTTAGATTAGAATTTTTATTTTTATTTCGTATTCGTGAACAACAAACACAAAAGGAACTTCCGAGCCTAGTTTTCCTTGAGAGACGATTCGGTTCAACTTACCAACCTACACGCGATCCCGTTCTCTTGCGGGCGAGCTTTTAAATTTTTGACAAATCTTTATAAAGTAGGTACACAAAAGTTCGAATCACCCCCCCAAATACTTGTTCGTGTGTGATATTGTGATCAAACAAATATCCGAAATTTTGATTGTTAGTTCCTCGAGAGATTCGACTCGATTCAACTTGCCAACCTACAAGAGAACTCTTACTCTTGCGAGCGGACTTCTTAAGCTTGATAAACTTGTAATTTAAAGTATGTATGGAAAGTTCGAATCATAATTTTTCCGCCGTAGGAAAGTGTAAAGGCATGCGTTCATTTCTTGAAGGCATTAGCGGTAGTTTAATGGACAGAGAGTTTCAGCGATAGGTTAACGGTAACATTAGAGGTAGACCCTACCGCTAACGGCTATTCCAACCATTAAAAGGCGATAGAGAGCTCCCAGATTATGTTAGTGGTGGCTTTACGGTAGCCCTTACCATTAGCTCAACCGCTAAGTGGCTACAGAGACATACAGAGAGGAGTTAACGGTAGGCTTTAACGACAGCCTTACCGTTAGCTCTATCGTTAGAAGGCTTCTGGGAGGTGTTAATAGTCGGCTTAAAGATAGCCTTACCGTTAGCGTCACTGTTAAAGACTGACATAGGATTTCAGCGATAGGTTAATGGTAGCTTTAATGGTAGCCCCTACCGCTAAGCTACCGCTAATGGGCCCAGGATCGAGATTTTTAAGCAAACTTCGACTCCATGTTTTGGGAAACCTATATATACCCTTCCATAATTTACCAACGGGTACGAGTTCATTCTGAGTGTGAAGGCATGCGTTCAATTTTTGAAACTTCATTCATCGAAAAACTCTGGGAGGAAAGAAAAATGTGAGAGCTTGGTCTACGGCAGTAGACGACAACACTCTTCAAAATCTAATAAGCGGCAATTGTGTGAACGGAAACTGAAGGTAATTTTTCAGATCTCGTTCCATTCAATTACGGCTTTTCCCTTCTTTTTTTACTGTTGTGTTTTTATTTCAAAAATGCTTTAAATGTTGTTCGATTTTTGTGTTTGTGTGTTCATATTTTATTTTTAGCCATTTTTGTAAATTAATTAAATTTTAGATACGAACTAAGATATGTGTGTTTCTTTATTTTTCAGGTGGCGTACATTCCTTGTGTGTTTTTGTTTCTTGTTTTAGCCATTTTTATGTTTATTACGATAATAGTATTATTCAAACTAGGGTTTATTTTTGTGTTTGTTAATTCTCGGGCATATGTCTACATCTCGTGTGACTTTCTTTCCTTCTTTTTTTTTTTTTTTTGTGTGTGTTATATGAGTTTTGGTTGGATGTTTAATTGGTTTTTGTGTGTTACTTTTTGAAACTCAATATGAAAACAAGAGACATGGTGTGTTTGTTTGTTAGTCTTTTTTTCTACTTTCTACATTCTATTTTCCTATAGGTTAATGATTAAAAGGAGAGTGAGGAAGGGTGCGTATTACAAGAAAATGAAACCTTCACCTCGCAGTAAGAAAGAGAAGACGAGGAGAAGTTAAAAATAATTGCATTAGTTTAAGATGATGTTCTCAGTATAATCAAATTCGTTTAAAATCAAATTAGTAAATGGTATATTAACATTGAATATGTGAAGGGAGTGTTATGGGTGACTTGTTGCGGAGGGGTCATTTTATATTTGTAGGTTGGTCCGGAGTCGGAGAAGAAGCCGCGCTTGGGTCAAATGATGATGTTGTTGGTGTAAACCTAAAAGAAAAGGTCAAATCATTGAAGAAGCTTGTGAAGAAGATGTTGGGGATCATATTACGAGGCTTTGGGAGAGCAACCTAAGGACAATGCAAAGTTTTTGACGAAGATGCCAGGGCAAATGTTGAGGCTCCTAGGACAATGCAAAGCTGTCGAAGAAGATGCTGGAGGAAAATGATGAGGCTTTGTGAGAACAATACGAGGACAATTCAAAGGCGTTGAAGAAGTAGACGAAGAAGTTGAATGAGTCTGGTGATGAGGTTTCTAGAGAGTGATCTAAATGAAATGCAAAGTAGTTGAACAAGCAGCTGAAGAAACTTATTGTGTCGAATGACAAGATTGTTGGAGAACAAGCCAAAGGGAAGGAAAAGTCATTAAAGAAGCTAAGCAAGGATAAGAGATATTATTTTAAAAATACTTTTCTTAAGGTATCTTAAAATTCTATTAAAGTATCATTAAATATATAGATAGATAGATAAAAAGAGGACCAATTATAAGAAGAAGTGACCTCTTCCACCACCACCCCCACCCACACACACACACAAAAAAAAATAAATAAATTATATTATTAGTAATTTAAATATATTAATTAATTAATATTATATGTTTGAAGGTTGAAAATATTAAGTATAATTATTGTATGTAATGTTTGTCTAAACTACATTAATGATCATTTTGTGTTTTTTTAAGGGTTAATTATTTTTTGTCCTCCAAACTATTGCGTTTTTCACAATTTACCATACAAACTATTGTTTGGGACAAACAACCATATGAACTATGCACGATATTTAGTTGACCCCCTAAACCAGAAATTTTTGTAGTTTTGTGACAAAACCCGGATAATGTGGCACAATTGGATTGTGCTACATAATTTGATTTTGATTACAAAACCACAAACATTCTGGTTTAGGGTCAAATTGCAAATCGCGCATAGTTCATATGGTGGTTTTTCACAAATAATAGTTTATATAATAAACTATAAAAAAAAAGTAATAGTTTGGGTGGCAAAATAATTACCCCTTTTTTAACAATCAATAACTTTATATTTTGTACCCATTTCTTTGTATAATCTATAAAATTAATTATCTTTTGACGATCTTCAATTTGACATTCATATATCATATATAACATAAGAAATACATCTATCAACGTAAAACTATGTTATATTTATATATTTATATTAAGTAAACAATACCAAATAAGTCTAAAATATATTTTATGAAAAAAATATAAATATAGAATTCAAGATTATTATTGAGTATAAAGTATCGTAAAATAACTAATTACTAAACACAATAAATTTGATTATTTAAATTATTATTAAATTTATCTAAATAACTTATTGATATTAGATAAACTTAATTTTTACTTATATATAATAACCTTAATTCTTTTACTATTGTATACACACAACTTGATGGTTTCATCCTTAATTCATCAAAGGCAGCAGTGATATTTTACAACTTGGACGATTTTACGACATTTTTACCTTCAAACTAGTGCTCAAGAATTCTCCAGGCTTCATGAGAGGTGGTGAACTTAACAAACATCTTGTGTCGTGTTTGATATACTACAATAAGGATGGTGATTAATACTTTGAAATTAGATGCTTCCATCATCTTACCATTATCAGTCTAGATGTTTCTTGGTTTGCGATCGAGTTTAGATGAGATTTCAGTATTCTTAGTGACATCTTTGGTTTCTTCTTTACCAGTAACCAAAGGAGATGTAGCTTCAGGCATCATAGCATGAGTTCACAAGGAGAATGTTCTTTCCCATGTACCTTTTACATGGGAGCACATGTATATAGTCATCATGGATTTCCAATAGGAGTAATTGGATTCAACAATAGAGGTCGAGACAAAACAGTCGAGTTCTTGCCGAAGTATATGGACGAGTTCTTGTAGGCCAGTAGCAGCTCCTCTCGATAGGCATCCATAAACCTCTTGCCTTGTCGCTCGTTAGGAAGGTGCAGTGACCTTCTGCAATGCCTTGTTCGTGGGCGATGTGGCCGACCTCGCGTATCTGCTTATCCTTCGTCTGCACCATCTCTTCTAGCTT
Organism: Phtheirospermum japonicum; assembly: GCA_014905375.1. NCBI lineage: Eukaryota > Viridiplantae > Streptophyta > Magnoliopsida > Lamiales > Orobanchaceae > Phtheirospermum > Phtheirospermum japonicum. The sequence goes on from BMAC01000846.1 coordinate 383,934, forward strand.
CTGGATTTGACCCTTGAACTCGTTGGCTGAGTGGGATGCTTCGTCTTTCACGCTGTCTACTTGGCTCTTCAAGATGTTTATTTCTTCTTCGCAAGCTGCCAGCTGCTGACGATCTTTTTCTAGATATCCTTTTGTCAAGGATGGTTGCTGTGTTTGTTGTTCTGCCTGGATTGTTAGCTCGTCGCAAGTCTTCTGGAGGTTGCTCTCAGTGACCGAGCCATCAGATGAACGGATAGGTTTTCAAGCAAGGGATTCATCTACATTTGAAGTTGATGTGAGTAAATGGTTATTTATGTTAAGGGAGGTTTGAACTTAAGTAAGATTACCTGGGTTATGGTGCGTTCTTGGAGAAGGGCTGAGATTTTCCCTGCATCATCGCACCGAGCTAGCTCCTTTTCCAAGTCAGGAGAGCTCAATGAGGGGGCTCCGTGCATTTTACTGAGACGTCGGCGTTTTGGAGCCGGAGGTGTTTGCTGGGGAGAGGTGAGACCTCTACTGGTCCTCTTCCCTTTGAATATAATGTATGTGAGGGGTAGGTTCTCAGCAGCAGCGGCCTCTTCGCGATTTCTTGCAGTCAAGGCGACCTCCACCTCTTCATCTACGTCCACAATGGGAGGTCGCAGCGCGGATGTGGTTGTAGGGCTTAGGTCATTTGGCAGAGTAGCTTCCTCCGAGCCTGATGATATGCAGCTACCGATGAAGTCATCTGCAAAAGTAGCATATATGATAAAATTGGTGGTGTTAATGAAAGTCTGAAAAAAAGCCGAGATCTTGTAACTAAGGATACCTACCAAATTCGAATCTGGTTAAGTCTTGATCCGGATCGATAAGTCACGAGTCAAGTCCTACGAAGTAAAATGGTTTCTCCGAACTGGTAAGCTGAATCACATCGAATGGGCGTTTACTCCATTCAACAAGCTGTTCGGTATATTGCTGATAGAGCAAGGGTCGTGTTTTCTAGGTAGAGGGATTATCTTGTTTTGGTGTGTGGTATTTTAGGTTGGTGTCAAATGGCCAGGATTCAGTGTTATGGAGAAAAAAGAAGTTTTTCCGCCAGTTAGACACTTTCGATGAGGGATTCACCAAAAATCAGGGTTTCCCGAGACGAGTTGAGAAGTAGAAAGAGTGTTTTTTGGTATTTTACTTGAAAAAAAAATGGAAAAAACCTGGATCAGGCTGGACATGGTAGTATTCACATAGGATTATATATCCTGCCATGAACCTTATTGAATTTGGGGTTAGTTGGAGGAGAGAAATTTTAAATTTATTGGCGGTATGAATGAAAAACCAATGGCCAGGAAACCTAAAACCTTCCTTCAGAAGTTCATCAAAAAATACAATGTGGCCAGGTGGAGGATGGTTAGGGTCAGTTTGTATGATAGTTGGTTTTACTATTTTAGCGGTATCAGGAAGATTGAGAGCTATCTTGAACTCTTCAAAATTTTCACGATTCGGGAGCACCCAGTAGTTGTCCTTGACTACCCTAGTGGTATGGGGTAGGGGAAGTAGGTCAGCAACAGCAGAGGGAGGTGCTACTGTTATGGGGTTTTCGAGGAAATGTTCAGATTGAGATGTGGAAGGTGCATTGGGTAAGGTTAAGGGAATGCCCTCTAGGATTTTCTCAATCTCAGGTTGGGATGAAGAGGAGTCCTCAAGTATGTTTTCTAATAAGGCTTGAGCCTCGGTGTAAGCCTTAGTCTGGGCCTCAAGCTCGGGCCAACCGACATCGCCTTCTGGCTCGTTATATAGGCCCGACGGTGGTGATGAGGATTGGTTTCGTCTTCTTTTTAAAATAAAAAGGATTCTCAATAGGATCAGAATCTGGGGAGAGGTCTGGGTTTTGTGAATTAGGGTTGGAGGACACTGGATTAATCATAAGCCGAGTATCGGGAAACGGGCAAAAGGAAAAAATAAAACACAAAATATACTCAGCAGATGTAATAATTGCTGAATTAAAATTAACTGTTGTTACGAAGAGATTCAGGGGACTTACCAATTTTCACTGCTGTTGATTTTGGAGACGGACATTGATATGCTGTAAAGTTTTGCAGAATTTAGGGAGAATGAAAGCTTTTTTGCAGAGTACAAATGGCGTTTTTTCTTGTGTCTCGATAAAGTGACGACGAGTGGAAATGAAGGGGTTTAGTATGTTTTGGGGCGGCGTTAAAAGCCGAAGCGACGGAAAGGAGCGGGAAGTTGGTAGGGTTTTCGTTGGATTACTCTGGGCCTTTCATTTTTGGCCCACTATACTTAATATATTACGAGAATATGGGGAGGTGACACGTGTCCGACAGGTTGTCAGGGTGCATTTAATGAATCTTTAAAGAGATGTGATGGGAAAGGGGAAGGTGTGTTTTGACTTCTTGAAAATGCATGATTGTATTTTCTTGTATTATTGTGCCTGCGTGCGATTGCAGGTCGGTGTTGGATGATTTTTGTGATTACAGGTCGATAAATATGTAGTATAGGGACTTACAGGCCACCTCTTCTTCCGGGAGGATCATTCTTCCTGGGGGGCTTAGCGAGCTGATTTTTCGGAGGTTGCAATTTCGTATAGCGAGCTCTTATCGGATGAATAATATTGTAGCTCGGTATTGCGAGCTGAGCCATCTTGAGTTGTGGTATAAAGTCTTGGTAAGCTAACAGGGTGATTTATTAAGGTTTTATGATTTATGGATAAGTTTTTAATGTGGTTTCTGGTTGTTGCATTCTATTTTATCTTTTTACATATTCTACATGATTCCGTACCTCAATCAGCCAGAATATGGGGGACTAGCTGATACGACACTAAATATTCATGCAAGCTATATGCCGGTATTTATGGTAAGCGACCTCATTTTTTGGAAGGAACATTCTTTCTAAGAGGTGGGTGAGCTATTTTATGGGTTAGCGACCTGAAATATGGGAGTGGTTAGCTCTCATATAGGGTGGCGACCTCTTATGGTTTAACCAGCTCGGTGCTGGGTATTGGGCTTTATAATTGTTGGGCCCAAATAGGCTAACATGGATGGTATTGTGGGGTCCTGGCGGATTTTATTGAAAGAATCACAGGCCCATGCCTATTCTGGTAATTTAAGTGAGAGATCTATTATTTATGGGAACTCAGCATACATGAGAAATCCTAAATCTAAGTCAGTCATGGTATTTATAGAATTATAGTGAGAGAAAGTAACTCTTGCTTGGGGAACACTTTTCTTGTCTATATAAAGGGGTTTTGACTTCACTTTTATTTTAAATTGATTTAATCCAACGTTTGAGCTCTAAACATATCTCTCGCACTTTCTGACTTAAGCATCGAAGGACCTTCGTCGGGGCCCTCCACCACCTTGGTTGAGGGTATTGTTTTACAGGATCGATCAGGTCACCAGGAGGTTCTTGAAGATTAATCAGGTCGCTGTGACGTAATTTAAAGCTATTCAAGTCGCTGATCTCAAATTTGAGGTTAGTATCCCCTATTCTTGGTAACCAATCTTTTTGGTTTTATCAATAGCTTATAAAATCAGCTTGAATAGAATTATAATATATATGAATGTATTAATTCATCAAATTCATGATTAACTAAACATATGGCAAAATCATAGGTAACATATATACATATACATGTTTTGTATAAGAATGTACAATAATACATAGCATGACATATATCCATATAAAGAAATATTTATTATTTACATTTAATAAATAATAGGGTAATTCGATTTATCTTGGAGGAAAGACACGATTATTTCCTAGGCCATTCCTTAAATTTTATTTTTGCAATAGGTTTGTCCGCAGTATATTTTTAATGACATTGAGCTTAAAATCCGATCTCCACCGTACATATTTAACCACTATGTCTTTTGAACATTATATCCAAAATTCAATTTCATCCAACGATTAAATTATACGTAATTTAATTTAAAAAACAGACCGGACAGTTAGTTCTAAGAAACATGATTAGCTCTATTCAAAATTCATTATAGAATTCCTTACACCTCATAATCAAATCTCCACCGTTCAAATTTGACTTGTATATATTTGAAATAATATATCCGAATTTTGGTTTGAACCAATGGCTCTATTGTATTTTTAAAAACGCTGCACAGAAGATTCTGAAAACAAAATCTGTTTTGTTCAAAACTTTATATATATTTTCTCGTATCTCCAAATCCAATCTCCACCGTTTAGAGCGTAATTCAATAGGTCTTGAAGGTGCTATAAGCACGATCCAATGGTTGAAACATGGAAAAATAATTTTTTAAACTTACATCGCAGTTTGATTTTCGACTTGCGAAAATTTTATAATTGTTACTTTGGTTATGAAGGCTTGTTTGTTGATCACACAATAGTTTAAAGTTTTGTGCTGATAACGTGTAAAAGGAAAAGTATAAGAAGGCATAAAGGAGACGAAGGACACGATAGAAATTAGAGTTTTCTTATTCATCAAATACTCCATTTATATAGGGGTATCAAACACATATTTAAATAATACATAAAAATAACAAATAATTAAATTATTTTTCATCAATTAATTATTGACGAAGTCGCATTAATTGTGCGATCGAGACAATAGTAATTCAATTTCTTGAAATGAAACTCGAATAAGAAAAACTGAAATCTAAAGTTTTTCTCATTTATTCGTAATGCATTGATCAAAATACATGATTTGACGGTGGCGGCGGTATATGCGGTTGTATACTCCAATAATACTTTGGGACAAAATGTGATGTGATATTAGTGGTAGAATAATAAATAGCATCATTTCTCACTGACCAGTAATGTGCTTTTTTAGTTACTTTGAAAATGTTTTCAGCATAAGCCTCAAAACCGACTTCTTTTAATTCTCCCAAATAGAGACGACAATGGAACAATGTTGTAAAATTCTCGCAAAATGTCCAATAATAAAACTGATTAACCGGAAGAGTGTGATATCCAAGATCATCATTTTTTGATTGACAATGCAAACCCAATTCTGGAGAGTTTGGATCGAGATTGTTCATGATATTGACATGAATGCGCGGGCCTAATAGACAACCCATGGATTGTTGTGAGATATCAAGGACTATCACAAAAATAATAAATAGGATTTTCATCAAAATGTTTGTCATTGTTTCTTAGAATATTAAGTGCAATGACTTGTGTATGGACATTCTTATATAGTTTGAAAATTTTAACGATAGGAATAAATTACATTGAATTACGAGATTTTTTCCCATTTTGTGCCTTTTTCTTTTCTGTAATTTTTTTCCCCCATTTTAAAAGGAAAATAAATGGAAACAACAATCCTAATAAAGTTAAAAAGGATTAAGTATATGGGAATGGAATTACATTACGTTTGACCAACTCTTTGTAATTAAGACCTAAGATATATCCAATCTTTAAAATATAAATAAAATCTGAAAAATTGTATTATAAAGTTTTTGAAAATATATTAAATATGTAATGAAATATTTAAAATTAAAATCAAAACAAAATAAGGGAAAATATCTATAAAAAATCTGAAAATATTTGTATATTATAAAATATTTTTTAATATATAAAAATAATTTCAGGTATATAAAATAATTTTCTAGATTTATCTTAAAATATTTTCTTTTCATATGTAAAATAATTATTTATATAAAACATTTTCTAGATAATTATGTATTTTAACACAATATTTTACATATTTAAATAAAACTGATTATTAATAAATACTTTTCCATATTTACTATTGATTTTATACATTTTTGTTTACATACTTCAAATAATTTCAAATTCTAATAATGTACATATTTATTTTATTTTAAAATAATCCTTTTTAATAGATATCTTATAAACTGATATTTTAATATTATTCTTTTTTAGAAATTTAAAATAATTTCAGATTTTATAATAAGTTTCTCATCTTTTTTTTTTAATTCTTATAAGTAAGTAATTTTTTAAAATAATTTTATAATCTTAAAAAAGAAATCTTATTTTGTAATAAATTTTTTAATTTTTGTTATTATTTTTTTCCACATCAGTATTGACTTGGTCAAAATTGGTGCAAATCAACATTTTTTCGGCGGAAATTGAAATGATCCGGTGAAATTCTTTTTTACGGTGAAATTGAGGTTAAATTGCTATTTTTATGTAAAATACTGTTTTAATTTGTTACCAAGTGCCTAGCTAAAGACGTAAAAGGAAGCATTGGTTAGGAGGCAGCCCAATATTGTAAGGCAAATGTGTAGTTTTAATATATAAAAAAGTGAAAATTTGAGTTTTTTGAACTCTTTGCTACCCCAGTAGCGATCGAGAATAGGGTCATTACTGGGAGCCTTTGTCAAGGCAATTGATCAAGACCCTTGTAGTGACCATACATTAGGTCGTTACTGGGAGCATTTTTTAAGACAAGCGGTTGCGACCCCATTTTCAACCACAAACCAGGTCGCGAATGAGTCACAGAACACTGAAAGGCAGAAAATGTAGATTTTTTCTTCACTTTTCAAAATCTACTTTCTCGACTGCGAGCTCCCTATTTTGCATGTATTTGTTGTATTTTTTTTTTTGTATTTTTAAATAGATTTTAGTAGTTTGGAGTTGTTTTTCGTTAGGTTTTTAGGCCATTTTTCTTGTTTTATTGTTTTCGTGTTTCTTGCTAATTTTATGTTTAATTAGGTTAAATGGTTTTAATTGATCTAAGGTTGGGTGAAATTTTTGAAAATTCTCATTTAATAGGTGGTTTAATGATTTGAATTTAAACTAAGGTATGGAGGCCAAGAAAATCAAGCCATCTCCTTGCCAAGGGCTTGCCATAGTTGTGCCAAAAAATGAGCTCAAAAGGGGAAAACATTCTGGAATGATGGCCATCTCTTGGCCATCCRTTCGCCATCTCCGCGCCAAACTGCACCGCCGACACTGGGTACTCTGCCCACACTGGGTTACCCAGTGTCCGCACCCAGCCCGGCAAGCTCTCGCGCAGGCCAGCCGACAGCGCCCGCACGCTACCGACAACGCCGCAGGCACTCGCCAAGCCCGCGCGCCATCCTCTCGCCATCTGCCGCGCCAAGTCTCGCCATCCTCGTGCCAAGCGCGTGCCATCCACTCAGCCATCCTCCTACAAGCCCAGCGCCCAGCCTGCCGGCCACCTGCGCCCAGCAGCGCCAGGCACGGCCATGGCTGAGCCACATTGAGCCATGGTCGAGCCATCTCGAGCCGAAATGTGCCAAAAAGCTAGCCAAGGGTCTAGGAAGGTGCCTCTGGGTCAAACTTGGTCAAACTCGGGAATTTCAAGCCTCTAAGGCTATTTTGGCCCATTTAAACCCAATTAAATGTAGTATAAATAGGAGACTTCTTTCATTTCGTAAGACACCTCTCATTTTCTCCCAACCCAAGCATGGGTTTGGGATTAAAAATCCTCTCTCTAGTTTTTAAGATCTATTTTCTCTTCCTTAGGTTTTAGATTTAATTTCAAGTTTTAATGTAATTTCTTTTCCTAGATTTAGATTTAATTTTAAGCACCTCCTTGGGTTTGTAAGCCTAAGAAGAATCCAAATACTCCTTTGGATTGTTACTTTTGATTGCAATTACATTCAAGCTTTGCTTCCTTTCTTAATTCAAGTAAGTTTCCTTTCAATTCATGTTTTATGCTTTATTTCCATGATTTGTTCTTTATCTCCATGCTTGTTCTTCATTTTATGCTTTTTGCCTTAGCACCTTGAATTCATGTTAGATCTTAAGAATTGAATATGAAATCTAGATGACTGACATATCTAGATCATAGATCGAGTCTTAGATCGTCTTGATTTCAAGTTTTTCCAATGCTTTATTTGCAATTTTATTTTCATTTATAGTTTTAGGTTAAATCTTAGATCTACTCTTTGTTGCTTGTTATTTTCCTTAAAGTTTTAAACTTTCATCTCAACTTTTCTTGCTCTTTACATCCATGCTTTCAATTTTTGCTTATTTGTATTATTTAGGATTTTGTGCATAGTTGTACCTTGTGCATGCATCTTGTACTTGGTGAAACAATGCATTTTCTTGCTTATTTCCTTTATTGCTTTGCATTTCCATATTGAGGCATACGTTGAGGCATTCTACCAACATGTAATTTCATTTCTTAGCTTAGTTTAGTTAGTTTAATTGCTTATTTTCATTTTCCTCTATTTTTCCAAGCTTGAAACACATTGAATCGATCTCCGATAATACCAAGCCATGAACCCGTTGATACTTTCAACACCACGAAAACTCTTCTAACATTCCCCTCCTCCTTTGCAAGAATTTTCAATTTTCTTCAAGAAATCATCAAATTTATGTTCTAAACACAACACAACATCACTTTCTCTCCATTTCATCATCAAGTTCCATCAACAAGGTATGGATTCTTCAAACTTCCCAATTAGTGTTATTCATTTGTGGATTTTAGTAAATTTAGAAACTTGTTAAAATTATGTATGTACGCTTGTTTATTTATGCTTATTACTATATATAATGATGATTTTGCTTGAGTTTGTGGTTGAGCTACTTCAGATTTTGATCTTAAGATTGAATGTTCATAGAGGAGTTCATCGAACATTTGGAATGCATGTTTGATTCTTGATTTTTTTGAGATTTTATGATGATTGAAGAATGCTATGGTGATTATTAAGTCATAGAATGTCAATCTCTTCTTGTTGTAGCCATAAATTTCAAATTCTTGATGTTTGGGGGGATTTTACATGAGTCTAGGAGAAACATATATACGATGATCGTTTGGGCTTGAAAATTTTGATCTTTATATGTGAAAATATGCATGTTTATCATGATTGATTGTTTATTTGTGTTCACGAAGTCTATTGTGAGTTTATCTTTCATGAGAGTGAATGATTTTAAAGTTTAAATGCTTAGTTCTGCTTTGAATTAGATAAACTGAATACTTCTGTTTATACTTTGAGATAAGTAGTTTTGTTTTTAGTCAAATAAGGTGGAATAATGACTTAATGATGAGGATATGGCCAACGTACGAGAGATGGACATTGGAATTCTTGAGCACCATCAAAGTTGAGAGGGTGAGATCGATGAGAGATCAAGAGGCAATTTCTTTCTAATTGGGTAACACCGAGCTCCATCTCACCTTGGCCCAAATCACCGAGCTCTTCAACCTCCCCAGTGGAGGCTTTTGCATGTACGAGCCAGTGATTTACCACGACATGACTTTTGGGCCAGAATTAGCAGAAAGACTAAACGATGCATGTATTTTAACACTTTCGGTGACTTTTGGGCCCAAATCATCGAGCTCTTCAACCTCCCCAGAAAGGACTTGGAGATTTAGAAGTCGGTGTTCCTATACATTTAAAAGGTGATACCATCAACGATTATCATCCGTTTCGAAAATGGAGGCATGCCAAGACAAGAGTTAGTGGCATTTCGATGTATTCTATTGGGATTAAGACTCAACATCGCATGGAACTTAGTTGAGCAATTCGTCCAACAATCGAATCAAGAAGGGGCCCATATGCATCAGAGTCTTTATCACAGAAATTGCTTAATTTTTGGGAATCCGGCTCGCAAGTCAGAGAATTATTCAGGGAGTAATAAGTTGGATATTGATCATTTATGAGTCTTGTAAATGATCCTTCTATATAGGGGTCAATGTATTCTCCAACAAAGATCAAAAGATGACTTCCTATTCCTAAATATGACACTCACGTCTTCCAGTAGCCTCTGAGATTAAACAAACTAGAACCTTAATTTGCACGAACACCGAGAAGCAAGGATTGCTCTTGTGAGAGAACAAGAAGAACTGAAGCCCTAGGATGATGAGGCGGGCCCTCATGCCTGCGCTCAAGAGAGGAGCATTATTCAAGATGATGATGTTGGAGGACTGGATGGGTGAGACACAACAAAGTCATGTCGAGATGCGGGGGGATATGAGAGAGATGTAGAGATACATGCGGCGGATGATGAGTATGATAAGAAGGATGGATAGTTTAAATATGCTCCAACACGACTATGAGGCCAAGCCTTCACCACCCCCACCCTCCAATTCGCCATGAAATTTGTGAATCTCAACCAAAGTAACCACTTCTTCTTTTCCAAAATTATTACTAATAGTAGCAAACAAGTTTTGGGGGTTGAAAATGTGGTTTATTTTGGTCATGTATCATCATCTTGCATGTCATATACGATTAGATTAGTTGTTGTTTTTTTATTTCTATTTTCCATTTTACTTGTTTCTTGTCTTTCGCACACATAGAGCAGTAGATTGACAAATAAATTTCAATCTTATGTTAGAATGCATACATTAACATGGCATTGAGCATATAAAAATTCTAATAAAACACTTGTATGATGAGCGAAACACTTACATTGTAAAGGCCATTGTTTTGAAGTAAGAAGTTAAGATAAAAATGGTATTTCAATTGAGTCTCGATGTTGTGTTTATATATTTAAAAATAATATTTTTGAATCAAATACATCATAATCTTTTTTGCCATGTTCATGCTTGTATTTATTTCTATCTTTTTAATTGTTTGTTTCTTCATGGATGAATAAACCCATAAGTTTGGGGGAGTTGATAAACATGAGTTTTATGCACATATTGGGACTTATTTGGTTAGGTTTCAAATATTTTTTTGTCCATTTATAACATGTTTTAGTTTGATTTTCCATTATTTGGACATTATTATGTGTTTGGTATTTTTGTGTCATTTTCATTGGACTTTGGAGCTTATTGGGCTTAAAAGAGCATATTGATAAGGCTAAGGAAGAAAAGAGTCCATGGTCCAAACTAGAAGCAGGCCCACAAGGTCAATAAAGTCAACAAGGCCCAGAAACCCAGTCGTGATCCCCTTCGCTGTCGCGACTTGGGTCGATACTGAAAGTCATTCTCACGGTAACCAGTCACAACCCCTTTCATGGTCATGAGTTAGGTCAATTTGTTGGGTGTCATTTATGCGGCAAGCGATCGCGACCCCGTTCGCGGTCATGAACCGAGTCGTGAAAGGGTCAAAAACTATTTTATTTAATACGACAACAATTACGAATTGAAGGTTTAATTCTGACGATAGACATGAAAAACCTAATTTAGGTGATCCAGCTAAAAAGGTAAAAATACATCATGATTAAATAAATAGAATAACCCAATAAACTCCATAAGAATAATAGAAAATTTTCATGGAAATTAATTAAAATAGAGTTTAGCCTTTAGTGTTCAACATCCCAAAAACAGAATAAATGATTTAGCTATGCATTTCATAGCAACATAAACATCATCAAAATATTAAATAAAGATAAAAAGAGAAGTAAAATAGAAAATATCTATCATCATGTTGATACAAGACTGGTCATGCGCTGGTGCTCCTTCGAAATCCCACAGTGCGCTGCTCCTGAGAATTCACCAATTCTGTGGCTCCTCTAAAATCCTTGTATCCTCCTCATGTCCTAAAAGTCACTTCTCTTCCGCTGCCTTCTCTTCAAGTCTATATATATATGGTGCCCTCTTTCCAAAGTCACATTCTCTTCTGCCAGAATAGAGAAAACGGTAAGATATACTACTTTTTGATATTTTTTTTCTTAATTTACTTCTGGTTAGTTATTTATATAATTATATAATTTTTATTATCTTTCTTGCAGTGTGAGTTATATTTTATCTCAAAAATAATTAGAATTAATTTTGGAATATCTAAAATATATCTAAGGTGAATTTGTTATTTTCGCTTTTTTTTTTTTTTTTTTTTTTTTTTTTTTTTTTGCCATATAAGCAAAACGTCACCTCAACTATCATCACCCAAATAAATTATCCCAATTCAGGCTGCGCTTGAAAATCAAATTTTTTGATTTTCATCAATTAAGCAAAAGAAAAAAATAGCAAACAAATATTTGTTTATGACTTAAAAAATATAACTCATTTTTTTCTTAAAATTTCTTTTCCTCATTTCTCTCTCGTTTATTTGGTTTTATTAAATAAATAAAATATTTTTAAATAAGAATTAAAAAAATATCACAGTTTCAAAAAAAAATTAATTTTTTGTGGCGGGACGCGCCTGTGAATGGTGTCCCACTCACATTCTAGAAGGTACAAATAATAACCGTTCTAGAATGTGAGAGGAACGCCATTTCCAAGGGCATCCCGAACCTAAAGTGACATTGTAGAAGGTAGATATAAAAACCCGTTCTAGAATGTGAGCGGGACGCCATTCCAAGGGCGTTCCGGATCTAAAGTGATTTTCTACTCTTTTTTGGGACTGAAATAAAAAAAATAAATAAAAAAACTAACATTTTCACAAAATTAATAATTTTCTCATTTACAAATAAAATTAATTTTATTAAATAATTAACAACTAAACAAGAAACGAATAAATTCAAATCTTCACATAATTAAATGATTTCTCACAAAATAAATAAATAAAGACTTTTTTCACATAATTAATAATTTCATATAAATTTAATTTTTCACATAATTAAGAATTTTACACAAAATAAACCAATTGACGTATTAACAAATTCAATTATTCACATAATTAATAATTTCAACACAAATCAATAAATTTAAATTTCACAAACATATAAATTATTAATTAATGTGAATAATTAAGTTTGTTAATATGTCAATTGATTTATTTCGTGTAAAATTCTTAATTATGTGAAAAATTAGATTTATTTGAAATTATTAATTATGTGAAAAAAGTCTTAATTTATTTATTTTGTGAGAAATTATTAATTATGTGAAAATTCGAATTTATTCCTTTCTTATTTAGTTGTTAATTATTTAATAAAATTGATTTTATTTGTAAATAAAAAAATTATTAATTTTGTGAAAATGTTATTTATTATTATTTTTCTCATTTCAGCCCCCCAAAAGAGTAGAAAGTCACTTTAGGTACGGGACGCCCTTGGAATGATGTCTCGCTCACATACTAGAACATATTTTTATATTTACCTTTTACAATGTCACTTTAGGTACGGGACGTTCTTGGGAATGGCGTCCCGCTCACATTCTAAAACGGTTATTATTTGTACCTTCTAGAATGTGAGTGGGACGCCATTCCCAGGCGCGTCTCGAGACAAAAAATAATTTTTTTTTTGAAACTGTGAATTTTTTTAATTCTTATTTAAAAATATATTATTTATTTAATTAAACCCGTTTATTTCCCTCTCTCTCCCCTCTCTCAATTACCATTAATTTTGTATCACATAAAAATCTTATTTTATTTTCTCTCTCTCCCATCTCTCTATTATCATTAACTCACACCACACAAAATCTTTGTGGGCTCCATTTAAAGTTTTTTTACGAAATAATTTTATATCAAATCACTCTTTCCAAACATACAAATTATATACAATCACTAGAGCAGGTAATTTTAGACCCGGCCCGATTTCAGCTGGGCTTGGGCCTTGGAATACCAGGCCCAAAAAAATCGGACCGTTTTTTGGCCTGACCTGACCCGACCCGACTTGGCCCGCAAAAATACACTAAATATCCTATAATGGGTCGGGCTTGGGCCGAAGAAATCACGACCCAATGAAATTTCGGTCCGGCCTGATTTTTTACGTTGGCCCGATGGACTCGGGCCGGGCTAGCCCAACCCAACCCATTGCCAGCTCTTACAATTACTATCTAAGCAAAAAAATTTATCTCCCTATCTTAATAAAAAAATTTATCTCCTTAAAATTTCTATTTTCACAATTTTTTAGTAAAAGGAAACAAAAATAAACTAAAAGATATCCAATTTTTTCCATAGTTCTGAAAACCGGACCGGACCGGCCAGTTCGACCGGTTCAACCGGGAACCGGTCACCACACCGGTCCGATTTTCATGCGCAAACCGCTGGGCTCAAAAACCGATCAAACCGGTTGGACCGGTGAACCTGTGATAGGTTCAACCGGTTTTTTTAGATTTTTTTTTTTTGCTTTCTAATTTTTATATTAAATAAAATTTGACGGGGTCTTATTTTTTTATTTGGAGTACAAATAAATACAAATTATGATGGTTAATTTTATTTCATTTGGAAGTTGTTGGACTTGTAGTGATGATATTAGAATTGAACTATTTGATTTGATTTTTCTTCATTATATTTAATTCAACTATATTTTTCTATGTTGTATTGTGGTTGATGAATTCATATTTATTCATATGGACTCTTTGAATTAAATTTTAAAATATTTTATAATCATATATTTTATTAATCTAATTTATTCTATTTATTTATAACATATTTAATAGTGGTATATATATATATATATATATATATATATATATATATATATATATATATATATATATATATATATATATATATATATAAAACCGGTCCGACCACGGTTGGACCTGTGAACCACTGAACCTGTAACTTTACCGGTTCGATGACCGGTCCGACTTTTGGAACAATGATTTTTTCCATTTTTTTTCTTTTGATCTCTCTCACTTTTTACCATCGCCGCCCCTTCAATTCGGAAAAGTTCGGCCTCTTCACCTCCCTCTCTAACGACCTCCACTACCTCATAAATCGTAAATCCATCCCTAGGGTAATCACTCTGATAATGCGGCGGCAAGTTTCTATCTTTCCATTTTATCAAAACAAGTTTTCACTCAAAATAACTATAATCATCGTCATCCCCAAAATTACCTCATTCAAGATATTTCTTACAATAGGAAACCGTAACTTACGTAATATCTAAATTTATTTGTGTCCTGCTTTTCTCAAATTCTTAGAAGAGGTGTTTACCAAATGCATTCATTGATTTTGGGTTTACTAGCAACATTTGATGTATTAAAAGGTATGAAATATGAGTGTTGTTTGTTGCCTTTTGGTCAATGATTACCTACGATGTGAATTTTAAGTAAATTATTTTGATGAACAAATTTTATTTTTCTCATTTTAGGAGTTGCTCAGTGTGAAAAATAATACTTTTTCATTACTTTCATTATTATTGTTGATCTTTTGTTTATTTTTTGATGATAATAAGTGAAAGAAAGTGAAGAACTCATATTTGAGATATTTTGTATTTAACTTTTTGCCCAGATTTCATTCATTCATTTCTACATAATTACATCAGAGAATGTGCCACTATTTACAGTAAAGACAACCCTAAAATATGTGGCTAGAACTGTTACAGTACATTAATTCAAATCATGTGGTTACTATTGCTACAGTACATCCTAACAGCTGGATGTACTGAATTAGGGCTGACGACATCTGTTGACGTCAGGTAGGTTGTCCTCATCTGCGACCTATTGTTGGTAGTACGCTCGACCTCAGAGCGACCTATCGTGCGACCTGAGAGGTCACCATCCTTGCAACCTGGCACCGCTCTCAACTCCAGGTCGCCAGGCATTAGGTCGCCCACAGTGCGACCTGGCACTGCACTCTTTTTGAGGTCGCTAAGCAGTTTATGACCAGGCGACCTGGGCTTATCAGGTCGCTCTCTATTAATAAGTAGACAGAAAATGAAGGCATTTGTGGTTTGATGCTCGAGTTTATCCATAAAGTTAGAGATGTTAGTTTTTATACGCATTTAGAATGAAGAAGTAATTGAAGAAGGATCATGGAGAAACCACTCCACCAAAAGATATTATTATTTCTCAAAAGAAAAAAAAAAAGAAAATCAACTAATTTGCATTAGTCGAGTCTTTTTATTCTTTAGGTAATTAAAAAAGTGCTAAATCTCATCAATTAGGAAAATGATTCTTTAAAAATAGGTGATTATGCATCCATTTTAATTCCCTTTGTATTTTGTTTTGACTTCTCAAACCTTCCATCTTTCTCAAAGCAGAAATTAATTTGTTCTTGTTTTATTATTTTTCTTATCCAAAGAGAGTGTATTATTTTGTATGGTAGCTACTTTGAAGAGACATAGACTAGCGAGCTTGGGGATACGATTTGTCTTCGAGATCTAGTCTACTGATTAGGGGTGATCATGGTTCGCTTCAGTTCGGGGATTCGGAAATCTTGAAAATTGTACCATTATTTTTTCGATACGGTTCGATTCAGAGAAAAGTCAAAGTCAACGATTTTTTCTGATTCTGGTACGGTTCAATTCGGTTTTCGGATAAATCTCCATTTTGTGCTCAAATTATAATCGTAAATTAAAATTACTAGATTATTGTGAATTTTAACTTTTACTTGTTAGTTGATAATTAATTAAGATACAAGATTAATAAAAATAGTATTTTACTTATTAACTATCGAGTATAATGAGATTTATAACTTAATTTATTAATACAATTATAAATCGGTTCTAGTATCGGTTCTCAGTTCGGTATATAGATTTTAAGGGGATTTTAAAATCTCCAGATCCGTCTCGTAAAAGAAATTTGGGACGGTTCAATTCGAAGATTGGTCAATGGTCAACGAAATTTTTTTGATTTTTGTACGAGTTAATTCAAAATTCGGTACAATTCGAGTATTTTCTAGTCCCGTGCTTAACCCTACTATTGTTTTCATCATCTTGCTCCATTCACTCTCCTTATTTAGGTTACTTATATGCACACTCTCAATGCATTTGGTACATTAAACACCCGAGTGGTTATTGGTCATGGAGCAATCCCTAATTTTATAAAGTTTTTGGCCCTAATGAAGGATATTCTAAAACCCATGTAATATTGTAGCAAACTGTATTTATTTTCCTTTTATTTTTTGTTTGTTTAAGATGTGCAACCCTGGAGTCTAATTGCATTATCTTTTGTTGATAATACTTATCATAAATTGACATTCTTGTAGAATTGAAGTACATTCCATTCACTTTATTTTCCTGATTTTCTTATGAATGTAATTCATATACTTTATGTTGATTTCTTGTTTCATTTACCTTTTGTATTTTTCAAAATACTTTATTTATGTACAACTAATAAAATATTGATTTTCGGTTTAATTTTAGTTGACTATGATTTATGTATTGTTATGCGTTTTTTATTTGATTGAAATAAAAAGGCGTTAATTTTATTTATTTATTTTATAAGATGTTGATTTCCTGTTTATTTTAAGTAGCCAGGGTTTCTGTATTTTGTTTATACAATTCTTATTTAAGTGGAGATAAAAATTGTTGATATTATATATATTGATGTTTATTTTTTGGTTAGTTTATGTTACGTAAGATAAATCAAAAATCAACTAAATGATGGTTTAAAATATAATTGAAAATAACAAATATAATTAGTAAATCAGAAATATTATAAATGTTACTAGTGGTCCATAATAATTAAATAAAAATATTACAAAAACTTGATATTTGAATAAATGGGACTTAATAATTTTTTCTCAATGTGTATATGAGATTTTGATTTAACTAAAATAAATATTTAAGGAATTTAATATGACATTGATTGTAGTAATAAATGAATAACTTGGAGATAAGAAGAGTCAACATTATCCACCTTATTTATTAATGTTGTTACGTGTCAACAGCAGATTCATTCAAATTACAAGTGTCGATATGATGTGTCATCTACACATCATTTCTCTTAAAAAAATTTCATTTTCAGTAAATTCCCACTCGATATAAAATAGCACTTTTTACCATAATATTTTTTCATTATACAACTAGGGTTTAGTCTATAATCTCTCTCCAGCAACTCTCCTTCAGAGCACGCCGTTTTTTTTCTTACTTCTTCTCGAGACTGTTATACCAAAGAACAGTCAAAAGTTTGGAACATCATTTTTGGAATTCTTCTAGGTTTGGCCGCTTAGATCTCATATCTTTGTCCAAGTTTTTATTTCAAAATAAATATTTCTAGGATTACAATTTTTATTTCCACAAAAATTTCATCTATCTTATGTGCAAAAGATTAATACTTAAAAATACTTGAATAATATTTAAAAATAATAAATAACTAAATTGTCTTTAATCAATTATTTATTGACGAATACACATTAATTGTGCTATCGAAACAAAAGGAATTCAATTACTTGAAATGAAACTCGAATAAGAAAAACTGAAATCTAAAGTTTTTCTCATTTATTCGTATTGCATCGATCAAAATACATGATTTGGCAGCAGTGGCGGCGGTATAGGCGGCTGCATACTCCAATAATACTTTGGGACAAAATGTGAGGTGATATTAGTGGTAGAATAATAAATAGCATCATTTCTCACTGACCAGTAATGTGCATGTTTAGTTACTTTGAAAATGTTTTCAGCATAAGCCTCAAAACTGACTTCTTTTAAATCTCCAATATAGAGATGACAAAAGAACAATGTTGTAAGAGTCTCGCAAAATGTCCAATAATAAAACTGATTAGCCGGAAGAGTGTGATATCCAAGATCATCATTTGCTGATTGACAACGCAAACCCAATTCTGGAGAGTTTGGATCGAGATTGTTCATGATGTTGACATGAATGCGCGGGCCTAATAGACAACCCATTGATTGTTGTGAGATATCAAGGACTATCACAAAAACAATAAATAGGATTTTCATCAAAATGTTTGTCATTGTTTCTTAGAATATTAAGTGCAATGACTTGTGCATGGACATTCTTATATAGTTTGAAAATTTTAATGATAAGAATAAATTACATTGAATTACGTGATTTTTTTCCCCATTTCGTGCACTTTTCTTTTTTGTAATTTTTATATTAATCTCATGCCCAACTTTGAATATATATTGAACATCACAATATTATTATAATACTATAATACGACTACCGTAATAAAGTTAAAAGGAAAATAAATGGAAACAACAACCCTAATAAAGTTAAAAGGATTAAGTATATGGGAATGGAATTACATTACGTTTGACCAACTCTTTGTAATTTAGACCTAAGATATATCCAATTTTAAAATATAAATAAAATCTGAGAAATTGTATTATAAAGTTTTTGAAAATATATTAAATATGAAATGAAATATTTAAAATTAAAATCAAAACAAAATATGAAAAAATATCTATAAAAAATCTGAAAATATTTGTATATTATAAAATATTTTTTAATATATAAGATAATTTCAGGTATTATAAAATAACTTTCTAGATTTATCTTAAAATATTTTCTTGTCATATGTAAAATAATTTTTTCTATAAAACATTTTCTAGAGACTACTACAAAAATAGGCTATTACAACGTCCAATTTACGACGGTTGTAAAATAACCGTTGTAATACAGGATTCCGGCAAATACTACAACGGTTAAATTTATAACCGTTGTAAATAGAGTACTACTACAACGGGTATATGAAAACCGTTGTAAAATTCCGTAGTAAAATATATTAAACCGGTATACTATGACGGTTTCTTGACAACCGTCGTAGATACATGTCGTAAATTATAATTAATTTAATTAAGTTAATTCAGATTCTAATTAGAATTATATTAAACATTAATAAAAAATTAAACAGGGCTTATATGAACCCGTCCAAAAACCCACGTCTCTCTGAACATCCTCCCCCACATCCAAAACCCACCTSTCTGGTCATTTTTCAGATTTCTTAATATTCATTTCCCCATCCCCTTCGCTCAATTTCCCCTACTCCCGCGCGAGAGAGAAAACCCTAGACAAAGGCTCGCAGATCGATCGTAATCCCGAACAAGAGCARAAAAAAAATCTCCGTTGATCGAAGATGCTGAGAGTAGCAGGTAGGAGGCTGTCGTCTCTCTCATGGCGGTCTGGTCAGACTTCGCCGGCCGTGTTCGTGTTCGGAAATCCATTCCCCGCCGTTGATTCATCCTCAAATCGGCGCAAGGCGTCCGTGTCTTCACCCGCGTTTTCATTTTCCAACAGCAACTGTTTTCCTGATCAAATCAAAGGTTCGGTGCTTTTCCCCCATTTTTTTTTAGATTTTTATTAGATCGCGCGATTTATGCCTTTCATTGTTTTAAATATCTGAATAAATGAAATCTAAACATTTGAAACTTCGATATTATTTATTTTTATTGTTTGTTTTCTAACTGGCTCGAGGGGATGAAAGAGATCTGTTCCAGCTGCTTCAGATTA
>BMAC01000846.1:405446-436777 GCA_014905375.1 Phtheirospermum japonicum
GAGGATCTTTTGAGGTTTTGCTTAAAAACAATTACCCCCGTCTTAATTGTTTTATTTATGTCTCTGACTTTTGATATTTGAATACAAACACCATGATTTGAATACAAACACCTTATGATACATGCGCACCAGTTATTCCCCAAATTATGCGCACCAGTTATTCCCCAAATTGTTGGCAACTGTTATAGCATGTTAAAAATAACTGCTATTATATTTAAGAAATCATTTATTATTTTATTAAAGAAAATATTTTATTAATTGTTGTTTTAGTAGCAGCATTCCATAGACGATGTAGACTAAATATTAAATTTCATCTTATAAAAAAAAATAAACTATTAAATTAACAAAGATTGAGAAAATAAAATAAAATAACAAAATAAATAATTAATTGGTTATTTCTTAATGGATATATCTTAATTTCTACCCCGTAATAGCATTTTATATAAATTTTCTCATTAGCAAAAAAAAAAAAAAAAATTACTAGCAATTTTATTTTGCAGTAATAAAAACTAAAGTATAAAAAATTAAGTTGTTAACATTATAAGTCATTAATAAAATTAAACATCAAATTAGTTTAAAAAATCATCACATTAAAATAACTAAAATATGAAAAATAATAAACATAAATTTTGTTTAATTTATAAATTAATAATACTTTTAAATTTATATAATTATAAATTTACAAATTATAAAGACTTGTGATGAAACTTGCCTATTGTAGTCCATATATTAATGTTGTGGTACTACACCCAATCCAAGGGTCATTATCAAATATTAACATCCATGGTGGAAAATAAAGTGGAGGAATGATACCCATAGGGGCACTGTAGAGGCTCCCATATATATAACCATATTGCATGTCTTGTTTGACATAATTTATGGAATTAGTTAATTGATTGTAGTGATTTCTTCAGAAGTCATTGATTATGTATTATATTCTGCTTAGCCGTGACACAATTAATTTTTCATCATTGACTATATAGTAATGTGGCTATAGAAGTTTGGGTTCCTAGGTTAATCTTTATTATTTGTTCATTTATTTGCCTTCTCGAATTGAACTGTTGATGTACGTTCTAGGACCCCAATCTTTCTACTTGATTTTCCCTGGGTGTATGATATTGTTAATTCTATTGTATGGCTGCATGTTTATATATTTTCTATGGTCATTTTCTTAGGTAAATCATATTCAAGTACAAGTGTTCCCTAGAATTTTTTTTTTTTAAATCTCCTTATAGGTTGTGGCTGGAGCAAGTGCATCTGTTTTTTGGACTCAGCTTTGAAGATCGGTCATGGAATATATTGATGCAGCTAAAGGTAAGATGATCATTTGTTTTTTCTGGTTTTTCTTTTAGCAGTATCTTTGAGGACTATTTTACTTATCATGGAGTTTGCATTTTGGCCATTCTTTGTAGAAATTACTTAAGCTACTTCTGTAAATAGCCTTGTTGTGTGTAGCCCTAATCTTGAAGTGTTCCCTAAATTACACTGGACCAGAATCACCTTGACTGTATCTTTTGTTTTAAAGCATCTGTTGGGCTATATATTGACGAATTACATCTTTAAGCAAAACCCAAAATCACTCATCTTTTTTTTGCTTTCTGAAATTGTTTTCATCTTCTTTGTTGGCTCTATCGTCATTGAATTTAAACATCCAGGAACATGGAAGTTTGAAGGCATTCAGTTGTGTGGAACTAGATTTTTTTATCTTTGAGCAGGCAAGGCAACAGAGGCAATAGTAGATAAAGTGGTATGAAAAGAAACGAGGAATGTACAGAAGACTCAGTTGCTCTCGATAGTATCTGAAGATTAGTTGAAAAACTATTACTTTGTGTAAGTCATACGTATTTGAATTTATAGTTTGGTTAGATGAATTGTAACCTTGTAGTTTGTTTGAGTTGTTAATTTATAGTTTGGTTAGATGGATTATTGGACAAATTATTTTCTTACTATTTGAATTTGATGAATTGTTGGGTAAATTGTGTACTCATTGTTTGGTTGGGGTATGTGATATGTTATCGGTTACGGTGTGAATTGGTTAACACGGCAAAATTTTAAATAAAAAGTAATTTACATCGGTTATATAAATGACCGATGTGAGTAAATTCACATTTACATCGGCTATTTAAATAACCGATGTACAATTACCCATTTACATCGGGTGTTTCATGATTTTACATCGGTTGTTCAGGAAACCGATGTAATGTAGTCCAGTTTATATCGGACATTCCATGTATTTACATCGGTTATTTTGGAAACCGATGTAGTACACGCCATCTTACATCTGTTCTACAACCGACGTAGTGTTGTGAATAATCTACATCGAAGGCTATTACATCGGTTAACCGATGTAGATGGCTTAAAAGAACCGATGTAATAGCCCCTTTTTTAGTAGTGAGATTTTAATAATTATGTATTTTAACACAATACTTTACATATATAAATAAAACTGATTATTAATAAATACTTTTCCATATTTACTATTGATTTTATACATTTTTGTTTACATACTTGGGGCAATTCCCATATGATCCATTAGGTAAATGTTTGGGGAAATTCTCATTTACTACACTCCCATTACCATTAATTGTCAAATACTCTAATGAAAAATATTTTATCCCATTTAGTCAAACATATCCTTTTAATCAAAATTACCCCTACACCTAAAAAACTAATAATAATAATACTAATAATAATAATAATAATAATAATAATAATAATAATAATAATGGAGTATGAAATTTTGCTCCACATGTAATGAGTAGTATGAAATTATACTCGGTGCAGTATGTATTTTTATTTCAAAAATATTGTGTAGTATGAAATTATCTTGTGCAATTTATATAAAATTTGACAGTCCTTGCTAAATTTTTGGTAAAAAAGAAAACAAACTGCATAATGTAGTTTGCAATCTTGTAAGGTAGTATGTAATTTGATAATAGTAGTATGAATTTTAAAATGTTATAATATTTTTATTGAATTTTTAAATTTTAGTAGAGTTATAAATTTGACAATGGTAGTATGAATTTTAAAATCTAACAGTATGTAATTTGATAATATTAGTATGAGTTTTGAACTATAATAGTTTGAAATCTTATTGATTTTTTGAAATTTTAGTATGAAATTTACAATATCAGTTTGAATTTCATATATAGTATGAAATTAAAATTTAAAACATTAAATTGTGAAGAAAAAAAAAAGGTATGGAAATTTCATGTAATAGTATGAATTTTGGTTGTATTACATGTTGAATAAAGAAAAAGAAAATTGAAAGGAAAAGAAATCATTAATAAGGGTAAAGTAGTATTCTTATGTAGTACTTTAGATTAAATGGGAAGATAATTGATTATATGGGAAGTTAATGTTTTCACTAGAGTATTTGGGACAAAATATTTAGGGGCAATTCACATACTACTATTATCAAATTACATACTACCTTACAAGATTGCAAACTACATTATGCAGTTTGTTTTCTTTTTTACCAAAAATTTAGCAAGGACTGTCAAATTTTATATAAATTGCACAAGATAATTTCATACTACACAATATTTTCGAAATAAAAATACATACTGCAACGAGTATAATTTCATACTACTCATTACATGTGGAGCAAAATTCCATACTCCATTATTATTATTATTATTATTATTATTATTATTATTATTATTATTATTATTATTATTAGTTTTTTAGGTGTAGGGGTAATTTTGATTAAAAGGATATGTTTGACTAAATGGGATAAAATATTTTTCATTAGAGTATTTGACAATTAATGGTAATGGGAGTGTAGTAAATGGGAACTTCCCCTACATACTTCAAATAATTCCAAATTCTAATAAAATACATATTTATTTATTTTATTTTTAAATAATCCTTTTTAATATTTAGAATAATTTGGGATTTTAAAGTATTTTCTTAGATATCTTATAAAGTGATATTTTAATATTGTTTTTTTTAGAAATCTAAAATAATTTCAAATTTTATAATAAGTCTCCCATCTTTTTTTTTTTTTAAATTTTATAGTAAATAATTTTTTAAAATAATTTTAAAATCTTAAAACAAATTTCTGATTTTGTCATAAATTCTTTAACTTTTGTTATTATTTTTTTCCACATCAGTATTGACTTGGTTAAAATTGGTGCAAGTCAACATTTTTTCGGCGGAAATTGAAATGATCCGGCGAAATTCTTTTTTACGGTGAAATTGGGGTTAAATTGCTATTTTTATGTAAAATACTATTTAAATTTGTTACCAAGTGTATTTAGTGGTATTAAGTTGCCACCACCGCAAAGTTACGTGGGCTATTTTGCAACTTCGCCTAGTTAAAAATATCTTAATTTACTAGGAGCAATGTAAACAATTTTGGTAGTTTACATTAAATAAAATACTAGTTTAAAACTCGTATGTTAAACAAAATTTATTAACAAATAAATATGATAAATAAAAACTTTAAACATAATAATTTAAAATTCAAAAAATATTGTACTCTCAACCTGTGTGTCTTGTACAGATGTCAAAATACTATTAATTAACTATTATTAGATAATTTAATATTTAAATATTTAAATTAAATTCATTAATAATTATATTAGAAATATTTAATTAGGTAAATTATAATAAAAATATTAAATTAATTAAAATAAAATAAAAATATTAAATTAATTAAAATAAAATAAAAATATTAAATTAAATAAACATTAGACTCGTATGAAACATAAGAAATCAAAACACTAACTTTTTTTTATTTGAAAGACGACTCATAGAAAGCTAGCAAATAGATTAGAAATATTATTCATTAATATTTAAGAGAGATTACCTAGTAAAATCATGACTAACTGGATCAGTCATTAATGTAATCACTGGCCAAACAAAAGTAACACACACACACAAACACACACACACACACATATATATATATATATATATATATATATATATATATATATATATATATATATATATATATCACTCATGTATTAAATGAGATTTAAAAAAAGATAAATATATAAAAATATTTATGATAATTATAAAATTATAAATTTAAAATCTAAAAGGATGTCATATTCTTAACTCGTGTCGTTTACATCTTTAATTATTACTTATTACTTATTATTAATATTAAATAATTTTTTACTATAAGGCTGAGATTAAATTCATTAAAAAAAATTCTTGCACACTTAGAAAGATGAAAAAAATATCATATTCTCCACTCGTGTCTAATATCTATTTATTAATAATTTTATATATTAGTATCTACATTAAACTAATTAATTATTATTATTTACATACTTAGAAAAAAAATCAAAAGATGTGATAATTTGACCCCCATGTCGCATTGTACCGCTATCTAATCAATATTTATTAAGTTGAGAAAACTCCCAACTACTCCATAAGAGACGGAAAATATTCCTGGTAGTCCTACAAAATCTAAACTTTCTTAATAATCCTAATGTGCTAAGTGTAGACAATATTATCCTGTGAGATTGGTACCCGTATGCCACGCGTGTCAAATTGAATATTTTTTCCTAATCTTTCTCCTTCCTGTATGTTACCCGTAATTGAAGCAAAATCAAGAAGTTAAATTTCTCATTTCGAATGAAATTTGCCAACCCAAAAAACAACGAAAAATCCAATCTGATTCGTAGCACCAGTTTCCAATTTGAAAAATTCCGCATAAACCCATTGATTTTCCTTCGAGATTCCTCCTCAACTTTTGAACCTTTGCTTCAATTCAAACCCGATACATTGCGGATTTAGCAGTGATGTGGAAATCAGTTTGCAATCTTCCAACATATTAAATTCTATACGAACCTAGAGTGCTAAATTGGTGGCTGGATAGTTTGAAATCGATAGTTGGGTAGAGAAATAAATTAAAATCTTTTAGAAGTTCAGTTGATTTGGTCGGCTATAAATAACCCTGGAAATATGTCGATGAGGGCGAAGAAGAATCCCCATAACAAGTAAGTTGTATAATTCTGATGAAGTTTTTTTTCTTGAGTAGTTTGTAATTGTTTTTTATAAATCTTTGGGGGAAGCTAGAACAGATTCCTATGTGAATGAACTAAACATAGTTTATCTTTTATTGGTAAGTAGCCAATTTGTAGCTTGCATAATTAGCAATAGTCGTTGTGCTCTTCAATGTATAATTATACATTTAGCCGTGCAGTTTATGATTGAGTTACTAGTTTTTGATTCATTGTGTGTAGTTTATGAATCTTGGGTTTGAGTGACAAAGTATGTTGTGATCTTATGTGTAGTTTATGACATATTATGCTCACTTGTGATTTTATGAGAACTAGTTTGAAATTTTGGTATAGTATGATTGTTGTGATTGCCAAGTTTGCAAATGCCATTTTTTTAGGAGATTTGTAGTTATAAATTTAGACATTGATGATGTAATGTTAATATGCGTAATGGCAGACTAGTTAGGGACTATCATGACCGGTAATTTTGAATAATAAAACTTCCCTTTAATGTTTTATTGACTTGGTAAATACTCCATACTTAGAATCTCAATATAGCTTCCAAAAAATAATTTGAATGATGCAAATTCTCATTTTCTTATGATTTTACTTCTAAATATTATGTGTTCGATGAATTGCCTAGTTTAATTCATGTACATGTCTAGTTAATTCTTCTATTATTATGGGGTTTGGAGAAACAATGAATGAATAATATTTTAATATTTTTTTTAATTAAGTATGATCCTTTTGTTATTTTCGTGTCTTGATTTTATTATTGCATAAGTGATTTACGAACGTTTATGCTTTAATAGTTGTGAATGATTGACAACCTTTTATAATTAATAGCTTGATAAATCATAATTCAAGAAATGAGGGTTATTAATAGGATTTAAAACATGAAACACTCTAATCAACAAGACCAAAAGGTTGAGGTTATTAGTGAAGTCATATAAATCTTTAAAACCTTTTGGAGTTCTAAGTACGATTTCAAACGGAGAAGTTGTTTCATACATAGAATCTATGGTTTAATCACTTTGAGAGAAGAGTTAGACTATATTTGTGATTGGTTTATAGTGATTGAATCACAAACAATACTCGGTTGAATGAAAATAAAGGACATTGAGAATTCATTCCCATCCCAAACACCAATATATCTCTTATCACTTGATACTCTCTATTTTGGTAGATTTGTTTTGTTTCTAGATAAATTGTTGTTTCATAGTTTTATTTAATTTATACTCATCATTTGTACGACAAAATAATAAATCATTTTTTGAATCATTTCGATGAGACTACATAATCCAGTTCATACTACTTGTCAACCTTAAATCAACCCATGGTATTTGTGAAATCGGTCTTACTCATTTTGTACTATATCTACACTATATACTTGCAGTTAGATAGAGTATAATAAACAAGAAACTTTTTATCACTCGACTCGCATAAACAAATAATTTTTATCACTTGACTCGCGAACTGATAATTAGGGATGGTAAAGTTTTTGGCACTGTCGCCGGGAACCATTTTATTTAAGTTGATAATAATATAATTGATAAAATAGTTTAAGTTTAAAATTGGTTTTCTTTTGATACGAATTTAGATTGATTGGATTGCAGGTAGTGCATGCGCACACATTCTAAAGAATCACCTTTGCAACCCATCGATTTTAAAGTCGAGGGACTTGTCCAAATGAGTTAGAGGAGAAATGGCAGAAACACAAGCCAACATGAACATTCAAATAAATCAACTCCAGCAATAATCAAAAGAGTTGCAAACATAACTCCAACAAGATGTGTAATAGTCCATTCGGAAAATGTTCCCACCCGATGCTAATCGAGCTACAGAGGAGACAACGAGCTAGCAGTATTGGCAAAAAACTTTGTGTAGAAGATGAAATTAATATGATGGTTCAATAGAACCAGTTTGGGGGAAGTGTAACAGACGATCCAAATGCGTAATTGGCACAATTCCTTCAGATATGCAGGACCATCAAAATGAACGGGGTCCCAGAAGATGCAATTAAGCTCCTCCTATTACCTTTCTCTTTAATGGATAAGGTGAAGTTTTGGTACAAAACGATAGTATATAGATCCATTGACACGTGGGATGAGATGTGTCAAAAGATTTTACTCAATTATTTCCACCAAGCAAGAAACTAAAGTTCAAGACCGCAATTAACCAATTTCGCCATCTAAATGGAGAGGCATTACATGAGGCATACGAAAGAATCCAAAAAATTATAAGAAGGTGCCCTCAACATGGTTTCCAAAAAGACCAACAGACTTTCCAATTTTACAATGGGTTGAGTGGGCATACTAAAATGATGGTGGATGCTTCAGCAGGAGGTGCTTTATTAGTTAAAACCACCAACAAGGCAGTGAAATGGCATCCAATAGTTAACAGTGGACGATATAATGCTCTATGATAAAGAAGGTTGCTTTGGTGAGCAAGAATGATGCGATCTATGCTATAACTCAAAAAATAGAGGCAATAAAGAGAAAGTTCAACATGATGATGTCACCAAGCTCGGGAGTGTCATCGGGCCAAGTAAATGGGGTGGTGGTGGTGGTGGTTATGCATGAATTGGTTGAAGACATAATTTTTATCAATCAAATAAACTTAAAAAATATCTATAAAATAAACCATGGTGGAAACCAATACCATCTAGAATGAGAAACCATTTGATCTTTTCATATGCCAATCTGAAAAATGCACTCCAATCACCACCGGGTTTTTCAGTAACAAATGGGGTGATCAACGAGGTAAAGAATAGTCCCTATCAAAGTAAATCTATCTTAGATAAATGGGTCAGTTGGGACCCACATGAAGTCACTTGAAACTCAAATCTCTCAGTTGGGATCCAACACAAGAAAGGAGAATTTCCGAGCAACACAAAAGTAAACCCTAAAGAGAAAGTGAATGTGATTTACTTGAGAAGTGGAAAATAGTATGAAGGCCCAAAGATGCTAAGGCATTGAACTTGAACTTACTAAGGATGCAGACAAAGATGCTGAGGAGGATGTGGTTGAAGTAGAGATTGAGAAAGAAGCCGAGAAGCCAAAATCAATTCCCACATCTCATCACTCTTCTAATTCTTTACCTTTTCTGCAAAGAGCTCAAAAGAAGAAAGTGGGTTAGAAATTTTCTAATTTCATAGATTTTTTTTTCGAAAAATATAATTAAACATTCCTTTGATTTGATGCAGATGCTAAACTATGAAAGGTTCTTGAAAGAGGTAATTAAATAGAAGAGGAGGCTTGAATATTATGAGGTCATTAACCTAACTGAGGAATGCCGTGCTGTTATCTAGAAGAAGTTGCCTCTTAAATGCAAGGACTAGGGGAGTCTCAAGATCTTGTGTACGATTGGGGGAAGTTTGTATGAGAACGCCTTATGTGATCTTGGTGCGAGCATAAATCTTATGCTCTTATCGATTTTCAAGAAATTGAAGATTAGAAATATCAAACCTATGAATTCATACTCCAAATGGCAGATAGATCCTTAACATACCCAAACGGTATAGTCGAGGATGTGCTTGTAAAACTCGATGACTTCTCTTCCTATTGGATTTTGTAGTGTTGGATATAGAGGAAGATAAGATAAGAATGTTCCATTGATATTAGGGCGCCCATTTTTGGCAACAAGTTGAACCCTTATTGATGTAGAAAAGGAAGAGTTCACATTCAGTGTCAATGATGAGCATAAAATCTTTAATGTTTATAAAAATATGAAATTATATGATAATGTGAAATGAATAAAATATTGTAATGGGATAGACGATTTTGACACTTGTGTTTAAAATGTCTTGATTACATCTTTGAATCAAGAACATATTTTTAAAAAATCCCATGATTCATGTTTTGATGTTTGGAAAAATCTTGAATGTATGTAGGGAATGCGAATGTGGAAGAACAAAGAGTAGATAGAGATGACATCACTGTACTAAAAAACAAATGCTTGATGAAAGAAAGCATCTAGCTAAAGACGTAAAAGGAAGCATTGGTTAGGAGGAAACCCAATATTGTAAGGTAAATATGTAGTTTTAATATATAAAAAAGTGAGAATTTGAGTTTTTTGAACTCTTTGCGACCCCTGTAGCGATCGAGAATAGGGTCATTACTGGGAGCCTTTTTCAAGGCAATTGATCAAGACCCCTGTAGTGACCATAAATTAGGTCGTTATTGGGAGCATTTTTTAAGACAAGCGGTTGCGACCCCATTTTCAACCACAAACCAGGTCGCGAACGAGTCACAAAACACTGAAAGGTAGAAAATGCAGATTTTTTCTTCACTTTTCAAAATCTAATTTCTCGACCGCGAGCTCCCCTCCCCCTTTGCAAGAATTTTCAATTTTCTTCAACTCATCAAATTTATGTTCTAAACACAACACAACATCACTTTCTTTCCATTTCATCATCAAATTCCATCAACAAGATATGGATTCTTCAAACTTCCCAATTAATGTTATTCATTTGTGGATTTTAGGAAATCTAGAAATTTGTTAAAATTATGTATGTATCCTTGTTTATTTATGCTTATTATTATATATAATTATGATTTTTCTTGAGTTTGTGGTTGAGCTACTTCAAATTTTGATCTTAAGATTGAATGTTCATAGAGGAGTTCATCGAACATTTGGAATGCATGTTCGATTCTTGATTTTTTTGAGATTTTATGATGATTGAAGAATGTTATGATGATTATTAAGTCATTAGAATGTCAATCCCTTCTTGTTGTAGTAATGAATTTCAAATTCTTGATGTTTGGGGGGATTTTACATGAGTCTGGGAGATAAATATATATACGATGATCGTTTGGGCCTTGAAAACTTTATTTTTTATGTGAAAATATGCATATTTGTCATGATTGATTGTTTATTTATGTTCATCAAGTCTATTGTCAGTTTATCTTTCATGAGAGTGAATGATCTTGAAGTTTAAATGCTTAGTTCTGCTTTGAATTAGATAAACTGAATACTTTTGTTTATACTTTGAGATGAATAGTTTTGTTTTTAGTCAAATAAGGTGGAATAAAGACTTAATGATGAGGAGATGGCCAACGTACGAGAGATGGACATTGGAGTTCTTGAGCACTCTCAAAGTTGAGAGGGTGAGATCGATGAGAGATCCCTAGGCAATTTCCTTCTAATTGGGTAACACCGAGCTCCATCTCACCTTGGCCCAAATCACCGAGCTCTTCAACCTCCCCAGTGGAGGCTTTTCCATGTACGAGCCAGTGATTTACCACGACATGACTTTTGGGCCCAAATCACCAAGCTCTTCAACCTCCCAGAAAGGACTTGGAGATTCAGAAGTCGGTGTTCCTATACATTTAAAAGGTAATATCATCAACGATTATCATCCGTTTCGAAATGGAGGCATGCCAAGACAAGAGTTAGTGGCGTTTTGATGTATGCTATTTGGATTAAGATTCAACATCGCATGGAACTTAGTTGAGCAATTCGTCCAACAATCGAAGCAAGAAGGGGCCCATATGCATCAGAGTCTTTATCACAAAAATTGCTGAGTTTTTGTGACTTGCGAGCCGGATTCCCAAAAACCCACCATGAGATTTGTGTACAAAATACTTGGATATGGTTTAGGCATATTTTTGGAACCCAATTCTAGCCATATCCATATATGAAAGCTACTGAAATAAATTAATCCCTAGTTGTCCCCGTCGAGCTTTCTATTCCCATTCTTTGTTTAGACATGCATTCATTTTATGCTCTTCAAAATAAATTTTTGTGAGTTATGAGAGTTGAACTTTTTATGTTAGTTTAACTAGAAGAGATTAATTGTTGGGTGCAGGAATTTATATTCATTTATGGCGTCAAAGTTCTTTTGAAAAAGATAAATAGCACAACAGCGAACTTTGACGATAAGATTATTAAAGCCTATTCTATAAAGGCTATGTTTAGTTAATAAGAAGCAAAGTCTAAATAGTTCTTAAAGTAAATGCAAATAAGTTTAGTAGTTTTGGGATATCAATTGGGTTGGTTGAGAGCCTACATTTTAAAGGCTAATGTTTTTTTCCAAAGTTTTGGTATTAAGGATAAGGTGAAGCATGCTAAAAGGCTTAAAGTATTTATACGAGAGTGGTTGTGGTATTTTTGTGAGTTAGTTTGCATGATATTCATTGTTATTTAAATACTCCATACCTTACCAAAGAGCATACATTAAAACCTTAATAAAAGACCTATTTGTTTCTTGTCTTTCGCACACATAGAGCAGTAGATTGACAAATAAGTTTCAAGCTTATGTTAGAATGCATACATTAACATGGCATTGAGCATATAAAAATCCTAATAAAACACTTGTATGGTGAGCGAAACACTTACATTGTAAAGGCCATTGTTTTGAAGCAAGAGGTTAAAGATAAAAATGGTATTTCAATTGGGTCTTGATGTTGTGTTTATATTTTTAAAAATGATACTTTTGAAGAAAATACATCATAATCTTTTTCGCCATGTTCATGCTTGTATTTATTTCTATCTTTTTAATTGTTTGTTTCTTCATGGATGAATAAACCCATAAGTTTGAGGGAGTTGATAAACATGGGTTTTATGCACATATTGAAACTTATTTGATTAGGTTTTAAATATTTTCTTTATCGATTTATAACATATTTTAGTTTAATTTCCATTATTTGGACATTATTATCCGTTTGGTATTTTTGTGTCATTTTCATTGGACTTTGGAGCTTATTGGGCTTAAAAGGGCATATTGATGAAAAGAATGAAGACTTAGACTAAGGCTAAGGAAGAAAAGAGTCCATGGTCCAAGCTAGAAGCAGGCCCATAAGGTCAATAAAGTCAACAAGGCCCAGAAACCCAGTCGCGATCCCCTTCGGACTATCCACCTCGAGCAACGCTACCCACCTCCACCTCCGGACGACATGAACCAGTAGGCGGGCCCATGCCCCACTATCCGGACGACATGAACCAGTAGGCAGGCCCATGCCCCACTATCTGTATCACCACTCTATCCACCTTTTATTTACTTTCTAGGATATTTGCTATTTATTCGGATTTTTTTGATGTATTATTATTTCTTTTTATGTTCGTGCCGGGATGACTACTGTTAACTCTTGGTTTATTCATTTGCATGCTATGGTTTTGTGCACTTTTGAATTCCCCATGTTCATGTTCGTACTATAGCAACCAGAAGTTTGCTTATTCACTGTGTCGTCCGATCGGAGATACAGGGTTGACCGATCGGAAAGACCCTACTGTACTGCAGTCTGATCGGAGATTACCAATGACCGATCGGACAATGCACAACTGTCCGGTCTCCGGGGTTTAGAGTCCATGCATGCTTAGTTCAAACCATTTTTGGTAACATAGTCACAATTTCGTAACAAAATGCTAGTCAACCAATTAATTACGTCAACTTTTGTTGAATATTTGCCCATGCATATTTGTGTTTGTACTGGCATGCCTATCAGAATCGTGTTATGTGATATGATCAGTTGAGTCTTTTGAGCTTGTTTAAGTGCAAAGTTTTTCAAAAACTACTTATATATATTTAAAATAACACTTTGTCGTTAACAATTTTGCGAAACTTTTAAAAATCGATCACCTTGTTTCAAAAGTATAAATTAAATCCTAGTAAGAAGCCTTGTGTGTTTATCAACATTTCATGTTGTGATTCGATAAGTGTTTTGAGAAGTCTCTAAATCGCATGTGTACATTGGGTTTTGAAAATGACGATAGGCACATATAAAACCTGCCTCCAGCCTTATTCATAAATAAAAACCACTGAAAATCCCTAATGATCCCCCTTGAGCCTTTATTCCATCTCTTTGTTAGCCACGAGCACTAATGCATCTCTTATTTCGTTTAAGTTTGTGAGATGAAAGTTATATTTATCATTGGTTAATGAGATATGACGATTGCAAGGTGGGAATTAGTGGGATACTATAAAAAAATAATAATAAAAAAGAGAGAGGAAATTAAGGGTGCTTAAGTTCATAAGAGCATCTATATAAAAATTAAGCCTATTTATTAAGGCAAAAACTCGGGTTTTGGGGTTAGAAATAGCCTTGGCTATAAAAGGCTGAAAATAATGGTATATGGTTGTTTGGGAAGAATGAGGAGCAAAAATCACGCTCTTAACTCTAACTACTTTCACTACTCTTGATCTTGATTCTTTCGTTTGTTCGAGGACGAGCAAACCAATTAAGCATGGGGTGGTTGATTCGTACGTTTTTGTTACGAATCTGTACATAACCGAGTCTTATTTTAGTCTTTTTATTCTCTTTTCCGGGTTGAGATTGGGTTAAATTGCATTATTTTGCACTTTTTTTACCTTCTTGCTTAACTTTCCAACTTATTGATCACTAATCAGACCAAATGAGAGTATTTCTCTATTTTTCTCATAGAGCTAGAGCGTCCGGTGGATTCAAAGCACAAAGTTAGAAGAAGCAACGCTCAAAGTAGCCCAAAGGGCACTCATCCGATCAGACCGTGTATATCTCCGATCGGACTGACTGGTGAAGAGCACACCGACTGGACGAACTGGCGCACAAATCGAAGCAGCGGGCAGTAGCCTTCGTCCGATCGGACATGTACGTTATGCATGCAGAATTTTTGAAAATCTTCAGTTACGAAACGGCCAAAGACTTTTAAAAACTGAAGAAGAGGCTAGGGTTTGGAATTATTCAGCCTTGGAGACTTTTGGAAGGCGAAAGAAGCCACCATACATCCAAAAGGTAGAGAGATTTGACACATCTCTCATACCTCTAGCATAAAGCCCTTAGGGTATCCATAGTACGGTTCGATACGTCGTAGCTATTGTTCATCGCTGGAATTCTGGGTTCGTGACAAGCCTTGGGATTCTACGCAACTCTCAGAGTGAGCTCGTTCATCATCATCGCCCGTTGGAAGTAGTTCGTCGATTAGTAATCTCTAAATTCGTTATTTCTTAGAGTTCATAATTGTTCACTTTTGGGACATGTTATGAATAGTTGGTGAATATATTGAGTAATGTTTGGCTGATAATTAGTTAAAGTGTTGGTGGTTGGAACTTGTATTACTGTGTTTTTGGGGATTATTTATGTTGGGTGAACAATTTTTGTTGAATTGTGAATGAAGTTGTGATTGATTTAGTTATATTTCTTGAAGAAATTTTAGTATTTAAATTATTATGTATCTTGTTTAGCATTTGAAATGATTTCGCAATTATAGTAGTGATAGAATCGTTGTATTCTTTATTTGCTAGAGGCATTCGATTATTAGATTACTGTTGTGAAGTATGATTAATAGTAAGTATGTTTATGATCTATAGCACGATATGTGGGAGCAAGTAGTGAGATTTGTCAATTACTTTTCTTATAACTTGTCGAGAGGCTGACACCCTCGAGACAAGAAGAGTTCGTTTTCAAACTTATTGATATTGAATCGTTTCCAATACCCTATTTGATCGTGTGTTTTAGAAATAGAATTTGTGATATTAGTATAATAAACATCATTAAATCCGATTCTCATTCCTTGAGAGATTGACCCGAGTTAACTTACCAGTCTACAAGTGACCTCGTTCTCTTGCGGGCGAACTTAAACTCCTTTTCAAACGTAGACGCGTATTGGTTGACCGGTAATTAGTCTTGATGGGAACACAAAAGTTCGGCTCAGTCCTCAATCATACTAAAGGTGCTAGAAGTTTTGGAAATGCAATATTTTTATGGATAATACGGGCCGAAGCATCGACCAAAACTATAAAATACTTGAATGATCCGCATTTTAATGGTTATGTCCACATGTATCACCAATCACTACAAAAAAACTCAGAATTTTCGAGGGATTTTTCCATCAAATTAAGGAAAAATCCCTCGGTTTTGGTCAAACCGAGGGAAATTCCGAGGAAAAAATTCTCTCGAAAAAACCTTCCTCGGAAATCAGTTTCGAGGGAAATAAATCCCTCGAAATTAAAAAACCGATGGAATTCCGAGGGATTGTTTCCCACGGAACCATTACCGGACAATCCCTCGGAATTTTGAGGGAAATCCGAGGGAACACTTCCCTCGGAATACTTCAATTTCCGAAGGAATAAAATCCCTCGGAATTCCGAGGGATTATATTCTTTGAAAATTGAAATATTCCGATAGAATATATTTCCCTCGGATTTCCAAGGGAGTCCCATTCCCTCGAATTTCTCAAAATTCCGAGGGAACTTTCCCTCGGTATTTTTCATTTTTTTATTTTTTTAATTAATTTTTTATTAATTTTTAATTTTTTGTTTTAGTTTTAATTCTTGTTTAATTATTAAAATTCCCAAAAAATTGAAAAAAGCAATTAAAGAAAAGTCAAATAAATAAATCAATTATAATAAAAAAAATATTTGAAAATTTATGAATTACATGCGTTCAATCGAAACAGTAACAAAGTTTATTAGATAAATAAAAGTGTTCTATGAATGGGGAGGGGGAAACTGCTGCTGCTGGTAGGGAGCGGGGAACTGCTGCTAGAAACGAGCGTACATCTCAGCCATCTGGGCGTTCGTCCGCGCCTGAAAATCCTCCTGCTGCCGGCGCTCCTCCGCACGCTGTCGCCTTTCCTCGGCTGCCTGCTGCTGTAACGCCTCAAGCTGCGCCCTCTGAGCCTCGACCTGCGCCTCGAGCTCTCTGATCTGGCTTCTATCAGCCTGGGATGAGGAGGAGATGGAAGAGTCACCCTTCAGTAAACCCTTCGTAGCAGCCACTATCTTCCCATACGCGCCGGTGCCGTAAAGCCGTCCCTTCTTCAAACCGGCGACGCCAAGAAAAACCTGATCCTGGTCAACCTCGTTACTCTCCTCCTGGGAAGACGCACGCTCCTGCTCCTGGGTCAGATGTCTCTCGTACTCCTCCTGAAATACAACTCGTTATTAAAATTTTACATTAAAATCAAACAATAAGTTAAAAATAAAAAAGAGACTCACGTTAATATTAGCAGATCTCGTGTCGATCCACGCTCCGTCTTTCTTCGTGTGCGTACATTTAAAAAGATCGTAGCACGTAGCCGGCGAACCCGTCTCCCGCTCCTGTATTCAAATAGAATTTTCAAATAATTAACATTAAAATTAAATAAATAAATAATATATTATTATATTATAAATAGCCATTACTTACTATATCCAAGGCATAGTCGATGGTAGATCTAGCACCCCCGTGTGCTTCGACATCCCAGTCCCCGGTCCAGCAGGCTCGCTCCTCCTATTCTTGCTGCACTGCTCGGATTTCTTCTTGTTCTCGGGCTTATCCCACTCAGCCTTCCAAGCCCTAGTTGAAATGGATGATATATAAGATACGAAATAATTCATATGTTATAAATAAAAAATTCTAATTTAATAAAAAAACACATAACAGAATCGTTCACCTATAGACCTCCTCGGTCAGGCACTCCGGCCGACCATCACCATGGGAGGCAATATGCTGCCTATACTCGTTAAGCTTCTTCGTGTAAAGGTCCCCGATCATCGAAAAAAATACCTTCCGTATTGTTGCCTCACTATACTCCTCCGGATCCCAATAACAAACCTCCTGCAAAATAAAACAATAATTACAATTCAATTGAAACATATGATTGTGTTTTTACGGTAAATACTAATAAATTTGGACACAAAATAATAATTACCTTAAACATCTCCCACCAGAACGCCTTAATCTCCTTAGGGACCGCCTTATAGCACCACCCAGCGGGATGGAGATCCCTCTCAAAGATCATACGGAGGAGAGTGGACACCCTCCCCGATGTGCTGTGCAGCCTGTATTCAATTGTGTTTTTATTTTTTTCACTCGGTAAAATTAATCATAATGATAATTATAATTTTAAAATCATTGATTTACTTACTTCGCTCCTGCAATATAAACCTGAGTCATACCCCTCTGCGGTKCTACCAACTGTCGTCGGGTCCGTGATGTACCCGCGTCGGACGGGGTCTGTGATGAAGGTGTATGCGACGTCGGGGTCTGCGTTGGGGTCTGCGTCGGGGTAAGATAGAAAAACTAAAATAATAGAAAAATATAAAAAAATAGAAATAAAACCCAAAAAATCACGTTCGTGGCGGGGAGGGGTGCGACTCGGCGTCCCGGAAATAAATCCTACTTTTTATTATTTTTTTCTATTTTTTACGAATTTAATTATTTTTTTATTTTTTTAAATATTAATTAAATTTCCGAGGGAACAAAATTTCCCTCGGAATAAGTCCAAGGGAAATTTCATTCCCTCGGAAATTTAATTAATATTTAAAAAAATGAAAAAATAAACCGAGGGAATTATATATCCCTCGGTTTTCCGAGGGACTACTTCCCTCGGATAACCGAGGGATCAATATTTTCCTCGATTTTTCGTTCGGTAATTATGGCGGCATGTTTTGGCGCCCGAACTTCCGAAGGATATTTCGAGGGAATATAATTCCTTCGGAAATAATCGAGGGAATTCTCTGTCCCTCGGAAATTTCCGAGGGAATATAATTCCCTCGGTTTTTCCCTCGTAAAACTGCTGTTTTTTTGTAGTTTATTATCAATTATAAGAATGAAATATTATACTTTGTATCTTTAGCATATGCATGTCTCAATCATACAATTTTGCTAATGAACAAAATTTAAAAAGTAAGTGACGTATCTTTGAGACATGAATGTATGTAGTGCTCCTAGTACTTTAGAATGCACTAGCTGTAATTGAACAACATTAGTTCAACACTATACTGTGCATCAAACTTCTATCTCATTTTATATTTCACTCAAAATAAAAGATGTCCATGTTAATTTCTTATAATATGGACCATCATATCATGACGACCAAAGAATCCATGCCAGTCGTGTCAAAACTTGAATGAGTCAGTATCCAAAAGTTATTTGTTGTTCATATCTTATGATTCAATAATCAAAAGTAGTGAAGTAAAATTACTAGATTGACTCTAAAACGTGCTTTCTTCCACATAAATTAAAGGTATAGTTCCATTCTTATAATGTATTTCTTAATGATAATCATCAACATGAATATTATCAAACTGAAGAAGGTTCGTTTCGCTCTTGGTCCATACTGAGCTTTTATAACTTTAATCAATGCGCCACTAGGCATCAAGACTTTGTCACATAAGAATATCAATTCAGTGAATAATTGTCTATTCCTCGACAAATTCTCACAATCTTCAGAAATATTTGAACGAAATACTTTTCATTCTAACATTTTACATTATTTGCTAGATATGTTATATTATATATTAATAGTTTACTCTTGAACCTTGTATGTAAATATGTGGTAAATAATTTCAAGTACATTCAATGCCTTAGAATGAAATCCAAATTTTACCAATAAGCCCAATAAAATAATAATTAATTTAAATCAGGCCACATCACATGAATTTAACTCAAAATAAACTTTAAAACCAAATACAGTCTAATAGGAATGATTGGTTATACTTTCACAAGTTCTTTGTAAATTAAGGAACAAACAAATCTTATCAATCAAAATAGATGATATTCATTAACTAAGCAAGGTGAGAACCTCCATGACTTCTACCACTACCAATAAATATCACGAACTCTTACATATCTTACCTTGTGATTCATTCTATTCACATAGGTAGGGATCAACATATCTCTTCCCCTTTACTTAGAAGTTATTTCCACTATTCATATCGATCCTAGTTAGCCTCAAGAATTTCCTTATCTAGAGGTCTAACATTGATATTATGCAGAATAATGACATGTCTCTCAATGACTTATTATCATAATTAATATTATACAAGTGCAGCAGTATGTTTGCTCAAGTGGGAAAAAAAATAGAGTGAGGTCGTATCTCTTAATTACTTATTTTTATTTAAAATGACTTTCTTTTTCACATATGGTAAGACATGTTTTTAGTTGCAATATATCAAAGTCATTGACCTTTTTTAGCAAGCAAACAAATTTCTTTTTACTAAATTCTTAGGGATGGAAGTAGTGATTTATAAAATTCCCAAAATACTCATTTAGAGCACATCTCAAAGTTCATTGAAAGTTTGTAACTAAATATACTTCCAACTTAAGATTGGGGTCAATATGAAAAATTCTCAAATTCATTAGAGAATTGACTTTGGTTTAGTTTGACAATTCTTTGTCAGTTAGGGGTTGGTGGATGATATTATTGTGGAATTGTATTTTTTCTAGTTTCCACATTAAACCAATGATGGTAGTACTCAATTTCTTTTGAGTATATTAAACTGTATTTAGATTGAGTTAGTTCAATCAATTTCTTTAGATAATGAATCTGAAGAATATCTCTTTCTTTATATTATGTGAATATACTTTATCACACGACTTATTTATACAATTCTTTAACATTCATGAACTCTCATTATCATGAAAATATGCAAATATACAATCAATAATACATATATTGAAAGTAGCTTATAAAATCAGCTTGAAAAGATTACCAATATACATGAATCTATCAATTCATCGAAATTCATGATTAACTAAACATATTGACAAAATCATGATCAATCTCTCATCTAATCATTTAAATAACTATATTTACGATTTCTTTGGAAATCATTTTTTTTTAATAAGTTGGGTCAAGTGGTTAGAGAGTAGAAGATAAATCTCAAATAAGTTGAGAGGTTTAGGGTTCGAACCCTTGTCAACACCCATATAAAGGGTTAGCGATACCACTTGAGCTACAAGCTCGTGGTAAAATATTGTGTAATCTATGAATATTATTAAAATATTGTAAAATCTTATGTTTGCTAATACATCACATGCATATAATCATAGGTTATATATATATATATATATATATATATATATATATATATATGGAACCATGTCATTATATGCGAACCTGCGAACTAGTGTTTTTATTATACAATTACAGTGATTTATTAATATTTTCAGTTATATACACCAGTGATGCTTTTATTATACAATTCGAATGTTTTTAATCAAATAAGAAAATACACTAAAAATATGATTCATCCATTTAATTAGATATAAGGCCCATAATTGACCCTAGGTTCACATATAGGAACATGGTTCTCATTTGAACCTAATCCTATATATATATATATATATATACATATATATATATGTGTGTGTGTGTGTGTGTGTGTGTGTGTGTGTTTCGTATATTAATGCACAATAATGCATATCATGCCATATATTCATATAAAAAAATATTTATTAGTTGCATTT
The DNA here is from genome assembly GCA_014905375.1 of Phtheirospermum japonicum. Taxonomy (NCBI): domain Eukaryota; kingdom Viridiplantae; phylum Streptophyta; class Magnoliopsida; order Lamiales; family Orobanchaceae; genus Phtheirospermum; species Phtheirospermum japonicum. The sequence continues at coordinate 426,559 of BMAC01000846.1, forward strand.
AATAAATAATAGGGTAGGTAATTCGAGTTAACTTGAAGGAAAATCACGATTCTTTTCTAATTTTATTTTTGTAATAGGTATGTCCGCGATATGTTTCTGATGACATAGACCTTCAAACCCGATCTCCACCGTACAAATTTAATCACTATATCTTGTGAATATTATATCCATAATCCAATGTCATCCAACAGTTAGATTGTACGTAATTTAATTTTTAAAAGAAATTGGGCAGATAGTTTCGTGAAACGGGATCAGCTCTGTTCAAAATTCGTTATCGGATTCTTCAGACTTCATATTCAAATCTCCACCATTCAAACAAACTTGTATATGTGTGGAATAATATATTCAAATTCGGCTTGATCCAACGGTCCGATTGTGAGAAATCTTGTTTTGAGAAACTCTGCACATAAAATTTCGAAAATAAAATCTGATTTGTTCGGAATTTTATATATATTTTCTCGTATCTCCAAATCCAATCTTCATTGTTCAGAACGTAATTCAATAGGTCTTTAAGATGTAAAAATTGGAGTACGACCCAACGGTCTAAACGCGAGAAAATGATTTTTCAAGCTTATGTCGAGGTTAGATTTTCGACGTACGAAAATTGTATAATTGTTGATTTGGTTATGTAGACTTTATTTGTTCGATCATTATCAATAGATTAGAGTTTCGTGCTGATAACGTGTAAAAGTAAAGACAGAAAAGAAGAAGACATAAAGACATATTAAGGTTCTCTTATTAATCATCCCCTTTATATAAGTGTATCAAATACATGTTTTCATAATAAAGATAACAAATACCTAAATTGTCCCTCACCAGTTACTTGTTAACAAAGGCACGCTAATTGTATTTTTTCTTCAACATTATAAATTTTATTGTTTATTTTACTACTATTATATTCTTTTCATATGTTTGTATACATGGCCTGGTTGTATATAGATGTTGTGATTGAGACAAAAGGAACTCAATTACTTGAAATAAAACTACGAACAAGAAAAGTTGAAATCTAAAGTTTTTCTAATTCATTCGTAATGCATTGATCAAAGTACATGATTTGGCGGTATTCCCGGTATTGGATTCCAAGCATACTTTCTGGCAAAATATGAAGTGATATTAGTGTTAGAAAAATAAATACCATCATTTCTTGCTGACCAGTAATATGCTTTTTTAGTTACTTTGAAAATGTCTTCAACATAAGCATCAAAATTCCGTTCCTGTGATCCCCAATAGAGATGACAATGGAACAATGTTGTAAAACTTTCGCAAAATGTCCAATAAAAAAACTGATTAATCGGAAGAATGTGATATCCAAGATCATCATTTTTTGATTGACAATGCAAACCCAATGGTTGAGAGTTTGGAGGGAGATTGTTCATGATATTGACATGAATGCGCGGGCCTAATAGACAACCCATGGATTGTTGTGAGATATCAATGACTATCACAAAAATAATAAATAGGGTTTTCATCAAAATGTTTGTCATTGTTTCTTAGAGTATTAAGTGCAATGACTTGTGTATGGACATTCTTATATAGTTTGAAAATTTTAATGATAAGAGTAAATTACATTGAATTACGTGATTTTTTCCCCATTTTGCGTACTTTTCTTTTTTGTAATTTTTATATTAATTTCATGCCCAACTTTGAATATATATTGAACATCACAATATTATTATAATACCATAATAGGACTACCGTGATAATGTTAAAAGGAAAATATATGGAAACAACAATCCTAATAAAGTTAAAAAAGATTAAGTATATGGGAATGGAATTACATTACGTTTGACCAACTCTTTGTGATTAAGACCTAAGATATATCCAATCTTTAAAATATAAATAAAATAAAATAAAATCTGGAAAATTGTATTATAAAGTTTTTAAAATTATATTAAATAAGAAATGAAATATTTAAAATTAAAATCAAATCAAAATATGGGAAAGTATCTATAAAAAGTCTGAAAATATTTATATATTATAAAATGTTTTTTAATATATAAAATAATTTCAGGTATTATAAAAAAAATTCTAGATTTATCTTAAAATACTTTCTTTTCATATGTAAAACAATTTTTTCTATAAAATGTTTTCCAGATTCTCATAATGATGTATTTTGACACAATATTTCACATATTTAAATAAAACCGATTCTTAATAAATATTTTTTCATATAATACTGAATTTATAAAAAAAATTTAAATCAAATAATTCCAAATTTTAAAAATGTACATATTATTTTATTTTATTTTATTTTTAACTAATTCTTTTTAATATTTAAAATAATTTTGGGTTTTAAAGTATTTTCGTTGATATCTTATAAATTGATATTTTAATATTATTTTTAGCAATTTAAAATAACTTCAAATTTTATAATATGTTTTCCATCTTTTTTTTTTTAATTTTATAAGTAAATAGGTTTTAAAATAATTTTAGAAATTTAAAATAAATTTCTGATTTTTTAATAATTTGTTATTATTTTTTTCCACGTCAGTATTGACTTGGTCAAAATTGGTTTAAGTCAACATTTTTTCTCCGAAAATTGAAAGGATCCGGCGAAATTCTTTTTTCTGGTGAAATTGGGATTAAATTGCTACTTTTCTATAAAATACTGTGTAAATTTGCTAACAAGTATATTTAGTGGTATTAAGTTACCACCACCCCAAAGTTACTGGGGCTATTTTTCAATTTGCATGGTTAAAAATATCTTAATTTTACCAGGAGCAATGTTAACAATGTTGGTGGTTTACATTAAATAAAATACTAGTTTAAAACTTGTATGTTAAACAAAATTTATTAAAAAATAAATATGATAAATACAAAGTTTTAAACATAATAATTTAAAATTCAAAAGATGTTGTACTCTCAACCTATGTGTCTTGTATAGATGTCAAAATACTATTAGTAAACTATTATTAAATAATTTAATATTTAAATATTTAATTAAATTCGTTAATAATTATATTAAAATATTTAATTAGGTAAAATATAATAGAAATTATTAAATTAAGTAAAAAAAATAAAATAAATTGTTAAATTAAATATACATTAGACTCATATGACACATTAGAGATCGAAACACTAAAAATTTTTATTTGACAGACGAGGCATAGAAAGCTGGCACATAGATTAGAAAGATTATTCATTAATATATAAGATTGGTTACCTAGTAAAATCATGACTAATTGGATCAGTCATCAATGTAATCATTGGCCAAACAAAAGTAACACACACACACATATATATAATCACTCATATATTAAATGAGATTTATAATAAGATAAATATATAAAAATACTTGTGATAATTACAAAATTATAAATTTAAAATCTAAAATAAAAGGATATCATATTCTTATTATTTATTCTTATATAATCACTCGTGTCATTTACATATGTAATTATTATTTATTAATTATTATTAATCTTAAATAATTTTATACTATAAGGCTCAAATTAAATTCGTTAATAATTTATTTACATCTTAAAAAGATAAAAAGAATATCACATTCTCCACCCTTGTCTAAAATCTATTTATTAATAATTTTATATTTTAGTATCTACATTAAATTAATTAATTATTATTATTCACATACTTAGAATCCATGTCGCATGTACCACTATATAATCAATATTTATTAATTTGGAAAAATTCTCAACTACTCCATAAGAGACAAAAAATATTCCTAGTAGTCCTACCAAATTTATACTTGCTTAATAATCCTAATGTGTTAAATGTTGACAATATTACCCTGTGAGATTGGTACCCGTATGCCACATGTGTCAAATTGAATATTTTTTTTTCTAATCTTTCTCCTTCACGTCTGTTACCCATAATTGAAGCAAAATCAAGAAGTTCAATTTCTCATTTCGAATGAAAATTGCCAACCTGAAAACAACAAAAAATTCGAACTGATTCGTAGCATCAGTTTCCAATTCAGAAAAATCCGCACAAACCCGTTGATTTTTCTTCGTGATTCCGCCTCAACTTTTGAGCCTTTGCTCCAATTCAAACCCGATACCTCGTGGATTTGGTAGTGATGTGGAAATCAGTTTGCAATCTTCCCACATATTCAATTCGATACAAACCCAAAGTGCTAAATTGGCGGCCGAATAGTTTGAATTGGTAGTTAGGCAGAGAAATCAATGAAAATATCTTAGAAGTTTAGTTGATTTGGTTGGTTATAAATAACCCTGGCAATATGTCAAGGAGGGCGAAGAAGAATACCAATAACAAGTAAAGTTGAGTAATTGTGATGAAGTTCTTTTTATTTTTAGTAGTTTGTAATTGTTTTCTATAATTTTTTGGGGGAAGCTAAAACGTAATCCTATGTGAATGAACGAAACATATTTTAATTTTTTTGGTAAGTAATTTAGATTTGTAGCTTGCATAATTAGTAATAGTTGTTGTGCTCTTCAATGTATAATTATACATTTAGCCGTGCAGTTTATGATTGAGTTACTAGTTTTTGATTCATTGTGTAGTTTATGAATCTTGGGTTTGAGTGACAGAGTGTGACGTGATCTTATGTAGTTTCTGACATAATATTCTCACTTGTGATCTTATGATAACTATTTTGGGATTTTGGTATAGCATGATTGTTGCGATTGCCCAATTTACAAAGGCCATTTTCTCGGGAGATTTGTAGTTATAAATTTAGACATTTATGTTGTAATTCCGGTTTGCGTAATGGTAGACTAGTTAGAGACTATTATGACCGGGCATTTTGTTATAACCATAGACTTGTTATGTATTTTTGATATGAATTACTAGTTTAATTTTGCTACTGCAAGTTTATCATCTTTCGACTTCAGTTTTTTGATACGACTGACTAGTTTGGAACTGAATAAGTAGTTTGTGATTGGCTGAGTCATTAGTAGAAAAGGGAAAAGTTCTTATAAGCAGAATATTAACAAACTTTGCAGGTTGTATCGTAAAGGTGTTCTTGAATTGTTGTTGGAGTAGCTTATTATATATGTTACTTATGTAATTTGTTTGTCATGTAGTTTTGATTTTAAAGACTAACTAGTTTTGAGGATGTATCATAATGGGACTCTTCAACTTTCGTGGGTTTAGTTTATTATTTATGCTGTTGTAACTACTTTGTTATGTATTTCTGATATGAATTACTAGTTTAATATTTTACTGCAAGTTTATTAATTTTCGACTGCATTTTTTTATGTGACTGACTAGTTTGTATTTGAAAAAGTAGTTTGTGATTGGATGAGTCATTAGTAGTAACGGGGCAGATTCTTATAAGAAGAATAAGAACAAACTTTACAGGTTGTATCGTAAAAGTCTATTGTATATGCTGCATATGTAATTTGTTTGTCATGTAGTTTTGATTTTGAAGACTAACTAGTTTCAAGGATGTATCATAATGGGACTCTTCACCTTTAGTGGGTTTAGTTTATTATTTATGTTGTTGCTGTAACTACTTTGTTATTTAGTTTTGATATGAATTACTAGTTTAATATTTCTACTGCAAGTTTATCAATTTTCGACTGCATTTTTTTGATGTGACTGACTAGTTTGTATTTGAAAAAGTAGTTTGTGATTAGATGGATCATTAATAGTAACGGGGTTTGTTATAAATGGTTGTCTGAGTCATTTTATTACTACTCTAGAAAAATTCAGATTGAGATGCAATGGAGAACTGCATCTTGAAGGGCTTTTGTGGCATACTTTTTGTGAATAACCTCTCATGCCGTGAATGCCTTAAACTGTAGGGACGATTGTTGTTTATGTTAATGGTATTTATCTTGCATTTTTTATAATAATTAGTACGTCTTTTAAATAATCTTATATGACTAACTAGTTTGTATTTGAAAAAGTAGTTTGTGATTAGCTAAGTCATTAGTAGCAACAGGGTTTGTTATAAATGATTGGTTGAGTTATTTTTATTTCTATCCAAGTATTTTTGATGCAGTTTCTTTTACGAATAATTCAAAACTACTCTTGAAAATATATTTACGCGGGATATTACTCCATTCAATTTTAAACTTCCTCATACAAAATGTAACTATTCTAAGTTCAGACAACATTGCCCGTATAAACCTTTGACCATTGAATGGTAGAATTTGTTTATCTTAGATATTATGTCAACATATTAATTTAGCCTGTACAATGGTTAAATTCTTCCATATTTCTTACCTCACAAAATATAATTGAAACTGAACGATTGGTATTTTACTCAGGGTACCCGAGGAGATGTCTACTCCGAGAAAAAGCACGAAGGAGAAAGAGTAAGAAACTGAGCACTAACTCCATTAGTGTGTAATTGCAAACTTAGTGTTGATGTTTGTTATACTGTACATTGTTAGTTTTTGTTATGATTTGAGGATGGCTCGAAATTCATGCAAATCGACCATTATTGAATAACGTAGTGCGTGATTTATTTCCAGGCAATTTCGGTGTAGCATGTCAAGCATCGTCAACGTCTTTTCTGAGTACAATGACAAAATCAGTGCCAAACATTTTGAAGTTATGTGGAAGACGTCATTCTACCATTTATTCAAGTACGTCTACTTAGGCAGGATAGTTTATTCTGATTGTCGTTGGATATATAATATCACCGAAGATATTATGTATATTTTTATCCTAGAAGTAGAAGACTTAAGATAGGTAGGACTGAAGTAGGTAGGACAAAGCAGGATGTGCAGCTTATTTTCGGTATTGTCGATGGTGATAAAAGTATAGAACTGTTTATGGGAAAAAGAGTGAATGGAGCTTCTGCACGAGAATGTTCGTGGGTAATAGTTTTTAAAACCAGAATCTGATTAAAGACAAGTTGAGAGAAGTGTTGTCTAGACGGGGTGCTGGCGCCTTACCAGATGATGTCGAGGATGTAGTGCGCCTTTTTTTGCTTGCTTCTGTTTGCGATATTTTTTTCCCCCGTAATGGTGTTACATTAACATGGGGTTGGGTGGATTATGTCGAGAACCTTGACAATATGAGGAACTACAATTGGAGTGGTGAGTTACTAACATTGTCAATGATTCGATGGTATCCAACCATCAACATCCATATCAAGTGAAAGGCTGCACGATAATACTACTAGTACGATAATGATCCAAAGAATTAATTTAAATATATAATTTTTCACATGTTTGGATTATGATCTGCGGTTTGTTTTTTCTTGAATTATTGCAGTACTGGTTGTGTGAGCATGCGCAAATCATAAATGAAAGAGATGATCTTCTTTGCAGGGTTCCACAGTTGTTGAAGTGGCACCTGCCGAAGATGAAATATGTGGTCAACAAACAACTATTTCTGAAGATTGCAGAAGATCAAGTATGTATATGTTGCCCGGTGACGAATATTGTGCATAGTATCTTACCTGATGTCTGGTAATTTAAATTATTTATAAATCTGGGTAGTTTGGTGTTTGTCTATTGATTTTCGATTGGTGGTGATGTATAGAATTCCAGTGCATTTTATAATTATCACAAAGTAGTAGCCCATTCTTTCACCTATGAAATAGGAGTTTTGAACATAAAAACTCAAGAATCACACAAACATTACTAACATCGTACACATAAGGCTCAAAACAATAAAAAAAGAAAACAACCTAATAACCTAACAAAACACGACTCAATACCAACACTAAATCCTAACTAAAAATACGAGAAAAACACCACAATCACATGCAAAACACAACTATGTGAGCAGGTGACACAAATCCCGACACGAATGACGCAGCTCTGGGCAGAGCTCGGGACGTGGTTGTCGGAGCTTCAGGCAAAGCTTTTGGAGGAGCTCCGGTTAATATCAAGCTTGAGGCAGCAATCACTGGCCGACTTCCAAGCCCAGATGCAGACGTAGATGCAGGCTCGGATTGTCGAGCATATGGCCATGATGCGGGCCCAGCCCTAGACGTTTCATCATCCTCCGTCCCTCCACCATTGACCTCATAGATAACTTCTTGTTTATACTTTACAGTAAGTTTATGATAATTGTATTTAATTAATTATTTTTTTAATAAAATATTGAACTTCCCTTGCACATTTTAAAAAAACAGCTCATATTTTAATTGTCTCGCATCACTCCATAAAAACGACACTGAGCAAATCACAAATTGATACTATTTTTTGCTAACATCGACAAAATTTACGTTATAGTATATAATATACACTTTTAAAAGCGTTTGATTACTTAAACTTTCAAACATTTACCATTTTGATATTACTTAATTTCTGAAATTAATGAACTTTTTTTATAAACTCTTACAATTCTTTTTTGTTTTTTTTATATATGCCCTCGAAAATCGCGAATTTTACAATAGTATATATAATAGTAGGGAGAGCTGTTGATGGTTGTTAATTCTTGTAATAAGGAAATTGTGGAAGTGATTATTGGTTAATTTAAATTTTAAATCAACATATTTTCCAACCAACACTTCTCTCGCGTCACTTCATTTTTTTAGAAAGTAGTGTGAATATAATTATTTAAAAAAGGAGAATAGAATTTTATACTGAGCTTGATATGGAATGAAAACGTGATGTTGAAAGTTGAATCAAGAATCTTTAATCAATTTATTGATTAAATGTGATTAGTTATTATTAAAATATACTAGGCGTATAAGCAATGTATGGATTTAACTGTGCAATTATGATAGTTGATAGTGATATTTTTATAGAAACACATTATTGACCAAAAAAAGTAGTGATAGGAATAATGGAATATATTATTTCCCTAAAACTAAAATACAAGCAATTGCATTTTTCGTTTTTGATCAAATCCATAAAAATGAGTCGATAAGTTATTTTGGTCATCATTGAGAGATGTTTATAACTGAGACATATTCATGAAAAGTAGAAAATTGGATTAAATTAGCAATTATTTCATCTTAGTAGTGAAGGAAAGTGTTACAATGTAGAATAGAGAATATCGACCAACTAGGTTTTAGAAGGAAAAAAATAGATATTTCAACATATAAGTTTTGTCCACTTTGGCATTTAGTAAAGATGAGCCCTTTTTAAGACATTCAGTCTGATTTCAACTCGAAATTCAAATGTTGGAGTCATGAGCACGAAAGTTGGAGTGTTGGGCTGAAATCAGACAAAATGTCTAGAAAAAAAAAAAAAAGAAGAAGAAGAAAAAAAGATATCGGACTAAGATTACATTTTATGTAACAAGTCAGCAGACCAAATGTCTAAATGGGCAAAACGTACCAGATCAAATATCTATTTTCCCGGATTTAGAAATTTAACTTGTGTATGATAGGAATGGGCCAGTGATTTTATGATATATTTTTTCAATATTTGATTATTTTACAATATATTTTATTTTATTTATTTTAGTTTAGTTTCCAGTTTTACTTAATAATTATTTATAATTTAACTATAAATTCTTATAGGTTATTTTATTTAAATTATTAATCTCTAGTATTATTTATAATATTCTTGAAATTTTAATTTTTTTTATTCATTTCTCAAATCTATATATAAGTATTTATTTAGAATTTAATTATAAGTTTTTATATTTTTATAATATTAATAAGTTTTTTTATATATAATTTCATTGAATTACGAAATTGTTATTTAGAGTTTATTTATAGATTTTTATATTTATTTTAACTTTTTTTTTTTAGATATAATTATACCGGGCCTAATTGTACACGGATGTTGCGATTAAAATGACGACAATTGAATTACTTGATATAATATTATGAACGAAAAATTGAATACAATGCTAATAAAAACAACGATAATTGAATTACTTGAAATAAAATTACAAACAAAAAATTGAATGCAAAGTTTTTTCTCATTTATTAATGATAAAAGCATTGCTCAAAGTACATGTTCTTGCATATCTAACTCCAATCGTACTTTTTGGTAAAAGTTTGAGTCACATTGTCATTGGAAAAATAAAACCCATCTTTTTTTGCTAACCAGTAATGCGTTACGTACGATCCTTTAAAAGGGTTGGTTTTGAAGACCGTAAAAACTCTTTGTTTGGATCCCCAATAGAAATGACAAAAGAACAATGTTCTTCCAAAAAATTCTGGCAAAATGTCCAATGAAAATTTTCATTAACCCTAAGAGTCTTGTTTCCTAAATCATCATCTCCTGACTGACACCGCAAATCTAATAACGGAGAATTTGAAGGAAGATTGTTAACAACATAAACAGTAATAGGCAATCCAAATCCAAATGTACAAGCGCCCACTAATATTTGTGAGGTATTGAGAATTAGCACAAAAAAAAAGAGGATTTTCGTC
>BMAC01000846.1:460977-471516 GCA_014905375.1 Phtheirospermum japonicum
CCCCCAAACTTTATTTCGACGGAATATTCCTTCTAAATTCCATCGACGGGCAGTTGGGAGGCAAAGTGAAAGAATCTTATAGTTTGAGGGGTAAAGTGCAAAAAATCTTATAGTTTGGGGGGCAAATTAAAATAATATAAATATTAAATTTTTGTTTTAAAATTTTATATTTGAAAAACATATATAATTTTATCTTATACTCACACACACACAAAGTTGTCAATACAATTCCAATTTAAACAAAAAAAACCCATAAATTTTCAATTAATATTTATAATCTTCTAAATATAAATATTGTCAATACATCTTTTATATTATTAAATATGAAACACATGACTAAGTATTATGTAAATTATTAGGCTAAGTAACATAATAATATATTATTATGTATTATGATTGAACAAAATAAAATAAAGGTGCATTTCGTATATGCATTATAATATTATGATACAAAAAATAAAATTATCATTCGATATTATTATTTGTATAAAAAGTGTGATTAAATACTATATTAATCATGAGTACATTATTATATAAGATTATAATTACCGAATGATTAATATAATTAAAATCTTGATATTATAAGATTTTAATTATATTAATCATTCGATAATTATAATCTTATATAATAATTAATGTACTCGTGATTAATATAGTATTTAATCACACTTTTTATACAAACAATAATATTGAATGATAATTTTATTTTTGTTATTATAATAATTTACATAATACTTAGTCATGTGTTTAATAATTAATAATATTAAAGACGTATTGACAATATTTATATTGAGAAAATTATAAATATTAATTGGAAATTTATGGTTTTTTTTTTAAATTTGGAATTGTATTGACAACTTTGTGTGTGTGTGAGTATAAGATAAAAATTATATATCTTTTCCAAATATAAAAAAAAAACATAAATTTCCAATTAATATTTATAATTTTCTAAATATAAATATTGTCAATACGTCTTTAATATTATTAATTATTAAAACATGACTAAGTATTATGTAAATTATTATATAATAATACAAAAAATAAAATTATCATTCAATATTATTGTTTGTATAAAAAGTGTGATTAAATACTATATTAATCCGAGTACATTAATTATTATATAAGATTATAATTATCGAATGATTAATATAATTAAAATCTTATAATATCAAGATTTTAATAATTATATTAATCATTCGATAATTATAATCTTATATAATAATGTACTCATGATTAATATAGTATTTAATCACACTTTTTATACAAATAATAATATCGAATGATAATTTTATTTTTTGTATCATAATATTATAATGCATATACGAAATGCACCTTTATTTTATTTTGTTCAATCATAATACATAATAATATATTATTATGTTACTTAGCCTAATAATTTACATAATACTTAGTCATGTGTTTTCATATTTAATAATATAAAAGATGTATTGACAATATTTATATTTAGAAGATTATAAATATTAATTGAAAATTTATGTTTTTTTTTTAAAATTGGAAATTGTATTGACAACTTTGTGTGTGTGTGAGTATAAGATAAAAATTATATATGTTTTTCAAATATAAAATTTTAAAACAAAATTTTAATATTTATATTATTTTAATTTGCCCCCCAAAATATAAGATTTTTTGCACTTTACCCCCCAAACTATAAGATTCTTTCACTTTGCCCCCCAACTGCCCGCCGATGGAATATAGAAGGATTATTCCGCCGAAAATAAAATTTGGGGGGTAACGTCGAAAATTATTGTACATCAGGGGGCAAAGTGGAACAAAAAATATTTTGGGGGGTAAAGTGAGAAAAACTGCATACATTGGGGGGCAAAAAAGAAAGCCCTATTATAAATGTATGAGTCTTTCAATTTATTTATGGCGAAGAATATTCGAAGAAAAATGAGGTTGAGGGAGAAGTTTTTCGGCCGAAGAAAAGGGGGAGAGAGAGAGAGTGTCAAATCGTAAAATTTGTTAGAAGACATTGAAATGAGACAAAAGTGCTATTTTATACCAATGCAAAAAATCTAAAAAAAATGTAGCATTTTAATCTGAACCACCCTAGACTGACACATCAACTTCTGGAGCTCCCAGAAGACGACATTTGTCATCAGGAGCAACCTCTAACTGAGACATATGGTAGGGTGTCGACAACATTAATAAATAGGGTGGATGTTGACCATCCAAGTTTTAATGGGGAAAATTAGATTATTTCGTCCGGTAAGTTTTGTTCATTTAGGCATTTTGGTATGTTAATTGTCAAAATATGGTCATCTCCAATGATAACTTCACCCCACCCCCACCCCCCACCCGACATTTAGTCCTAATTCAGCCAGAAAATTTAATTTTACGGTTATAATCCTGAATAAATTGGAGTTTAGGGCTGAAACTGAACAAAATATTTGGAAAGAGAAAAGTCCAAATGTCTAAATGGGGTAACTTGTCAACGAAATATCTAGGTGATGTATGGAATTATCTCCATTCTACCCTTTTTCAGATTTTCATTATAATCACGCATATTTATATGAGTTTATTAACAACTTTGTATATTTTCAGTCAAAAAAATTCAGACAATTTGCAAACATGTATTCATTTTTCACGCAAAAACTTCAAAATTTCATTGTAATCACGCATATTTATATGAGTTTATTAACAACTTTATATATTTTCAATCATTAAAATTCAAACAATTTGCAAACATGTATTCATTTTTCACACAAAAATTATTAACTTTTCAATTATCATTTTTCACTAGAAATTAAAAAATAAAATGGATGGAATTTCATAATCACCCTAATTTCCCCGGTTTGTGAAATAACCTTGTATTTGATGGAAATAGCAAATCGAAGAACTTCTTATCATATGACACAAATTAATCTGACTTTGGATCATACAATGAAACTGCTTAGCACTACAATAAAAAGATAAATAATGACAAATTTTTCCATTGGTAAAGGTAAAAAATATTCATTGGTTATTACCCATGGAAAAGTCGGGCTTTCATCCCGACAATACCAACACACTTGTCAACCGGCCCAACCCGCTAATAAACATTTTAATAACCCCAAATGATGACTGGGGGAATTGAACCCACAAATAGGGGTGTAAGTGAGTCGAGCTGGCTCGTGAGTTATTCGAGATCGAATCGAGGTTAATCGAGCCGAACTCGAGCTACTCGATTATGTATCAAGCTCGAACTCGAGCTCAGTAATACTTGACTCGAGAGGCTCACGAGCCTAATCGAGTTTTACTAGATTTACCATTTTATCCTTATTACACTCACTTATTTATATATATATACCCTAAATATATAATAAAAATTAATATTAAGTAATTTATTTTTTTTTTGTTTTTTTCAATTAGTATTATGAAATCGAGTCGAGTCGAGACGAGTTCGAGCTTGTCGAGTTTTCAAACGAGCAGAGCTCGAGTTTGAAAAAACTGAGCTCGTTCGAGCTCGAGCCGAGCTTGAGTTTCGAGTTTTGCAGTCGAGCTCGAGCTCGAGCCTGACAGTGTTCAACTCGTCTCGACTCGATTACACCCTTACCCACAAACTCAAAGGTAAAGGGGAGGGGCCTAACTGTTGGGTAAGTAAGATTGGGCTTTTCTACGTACAGTACAGTATAGGTATCCCGTTGTACTTGTCTTTCAATAGGTACCTCAAATTTACCATTAAATTGTGGCATAATTCAATCATATCCATCCATTTAAGTACAATTGGAGTAGAACTGGAAACTTTAGTTGCACAATATTGTACTTTATATTATAGAATTAATTTATATCAATATAATTATACAATTACCAAATCAACCTTTAACCCCAAAATAACATAATAATTATAATTTAAAATAAAAGAATATGTTTATAATATTATAATATTGATCACGGGATTAATTATTGTTTAATTATTTTAATTTGATTAAAACTAGTTTTTAATCATATTTTCTAAAAATAAAATTGGATAATCGGGATCGCCGTCTTCTGCAACTTCTAGCCGATGGCGCTGCAACTGCTGGGCATGGGGCTGAGCGGGATAACTCTGGCAAGATTGGATGGCGGCTGAGAAAAGCAGAGGTGGTGGCAATTCGTCGTCGATCTCGTCTGTGTCGATCGTGATCCCGGCAGCTCCAGAAAGCTTTCCGGCTGGCCACTGATGCCGGCATCTTTGTCTCTTCATGGGGCGAAGTTTGGGGCAGGCGGTGGTGGCCGACGGGGCCTGAATCGGAAGCCCTAAATTTGATTTAGGGCTTGGGTAAAATTTTGAGAATTAAATATGATTTTGACGTGTTTGTAATTTTGAGAATTTTTGATAATCACAGAATTGCCTTAAGTGTTTCAATAAATTACGAGGTTGCCCATAACTTACACAGAATTTCATTCTGACCCCAATAACTTTTTAGAAAATTGTTTTAAGAACAGAAGGACATTTCTGCAATTATCAAACCTTTTAAGAATTAATAGATTTCTTTAAAATAACTTTATATATTTTAGATTTTTTCTCTTTTTTTTTTAAATATTTTTTCAGATTTATATACATATTAGTTATATATTTTAATATTTTGTTAAGTCGAAGGTCAAATGAGACATTTAAAAATTGATATTAGTATTTAATAGAATAAATATTATTATTTATTTAACACATGTTATTCATTTAGGGGGTATCTGTCGACATACAAGTACAACGGGTACCTACCTGTCCGTAGAAAAGCCCTTGTAAAATAGATATATGATATTTTACTTTTTTTTTTCTCTTTTTATTAGATATATTAGTTAAAGTTATAAATTATATTTATAACGGTTATATTATAATTATATATTATTATTTAAAGTGTATAATAATTATATAATGTATCAAATCAAATTAATATTAAGTTACGTCGGTAATATAATTTAGAGTAAATCTCATTTTTGGTACCCAGAGTATGACGAAACTTTAGTTTCATTACCCCAGATTTGCAAAGTATCAAGATCAATACCTAAGTTTATTTTCTATCTCACTTTTCATACCCAGGGTTAACTTTTTCATTAAAGTTAATGGAAACATCAAGTTTGGAGGGAAATAATTAATTTAATTCCAAAAAAAATCAAAAGATATAATTTAAAATTAGAAAAATAATAATAAATAACAACTAAAAATTTATAATTTTGTAATTTTATATTTAATAAAATAAAATAATTAATTTAGTTCAAAAAACGATGAAAAATATAAAAAAAAAACCAGAAGAAAGAATTAATTATTATAAAATACAACAATTAATTAAATTCAAAAAGATAAAAACTCGAAAAAATAGACAAAATATAACCAAAAACATAATTTGTTTCATTTATATTTCTTAACTTCAAAATAAATTAAAATAATTAATTAAATTCGAAAAAGATATATTTAAAAATACAAATTAATTTTATTCTATTAAATATTTTGTAATTTTTGTAATTATTTAGTTATTTATTTATTTTAATGCTTAGAATATTTTATTTATCATTTTTTATTATTATTAAAAATATAAAAGATAAAATAAAATAATAATTTATGTTACTTGACCACAACTATCCAACTTTAATACTTAACGCGCTGATATGACATAACATCCTTCTAGTAGTGAAGTTGGATGGTTGAGGCCAAATAACAAAAATTATTATTTTATTCTATTTTTTGTGTTTTTAATAAAATAATAATAATAAAATAATGTGAATATTAAAATTAAATAAAAACCTTAAATTAATTATTTTTATTTTTTATTTTTTATTTACAAAATATAAATTAAATAAATTATATTTTTGATTATATTTTGTCAATTTTTTTGAGTTTTTATTTTTTTTTAATTTAAATCAATTATTGTATTTTATTTCCTGAATTACAAATTTATATATTTTATCTTTCTCTTTCCTTTTTTTGAGTTTAAAAAAGAATCGAATTTTGTATATTTTTTAATCAAATTAGTTATTGTGTTTTATTTTATTAAATACAAAATTATAAATTTCTAGTTTTTTATTTATATATATTTTTATTTTTAGAGTTTTTAAATATTTTTTTAAATTATTTTTTTGAATTAAATTAATTATTTCCCTCTAAATTTGATGTTTTCATTAAATTTAATAGAAAAATTAACCCCGAGTCTGAAAAGTGAGATTGAAATTAAACTTGGGGCACTACTCTTAATATTTTACAAATATGAGATACTAAAACTTAAATTTCGCCATAATATGGTACCAAAAGTGAGATTTACCCTATAATTATAACTTCATATTATTAATCTTCAGTTTTATATATAATATTATTGATTTTTGAGATTTTTTATTCATTTCTAAGATATGTAAATAAATATTTAGAAGTTAATTATAAATTTTTGTTTTATATTTTACTTAATTTTATGATTATTCTTTCGCTTTATTTAATATCGTTTTATAATATTAACAAGTTTTTTTTTCTTTTTTTACAATTTCATGGAATTACTATATTGTTATTTAGTTTATTTATAGATCTTGTATTTGTTTTAACCAATATTATTTTTATTTTTTTAGACATGATTATACCGGGCCTAATTATACACGGATGATGCGATTAAAATGACGATAATTGAATTATTTAAATAAAATTACGAACAAAATATTGAATGCAAAGCTGATAAAAACAATGATAATTGAATCACTTGAAATAAAATTACAAACAAAAAATTGAATGCAAAGTTTTTTCTCATTTATTAATGATAAAAGCATTGCTCAAAGTACATGTTCTTGCATATCTAACTCCAATCATACTTTTTGGTAAAAGTTTGTGTCACATTGTCATTAGAAAAATAAAACCCATCTTTTTTTGCTAACCAGTAATGCGTTACATACGATCCTTTAAAAGGGTTGGTTTTGAAGACCGTAAAAACTCTTTGTTTGGATCCCCAATAGAAATGACAAAAAAACAATGTTCTTCCAAAAAAGTTCTGGCAAAATGTCCAATGAAAATTTTCATTAACCCTAAGAGTCTTGTTTCCTAAATCATCATCTCCTGACTGACAACGCAAATCTAACAACGGAGAATTTGAAGGAAGATTGTTAACAACATAAACAGTAATAGGCAATCCTCCAAATGGACAAGCGCCTACTAATATTTGTGAGATATTGAACACTAACACGAAGAAAAAAAGGATTTTTGTCATAGTGTTTATCATTGTTTTTTAGAATATTTAGTGGAAAATACTTTTGTGCGGGCATTATTATATAGTATGAGAATTTTAATGATGAGAGTAAATTACATTGACCTTTTTGATTTTTTCTCATTTTGCATACTAGCTTTTTCAAAAATTTTATTTTAGTTTCATGCCAACCTTTGAATATATTGAGCATCAAAATATTATGAAAAAAAAGTCCATTGCAATAGGATCACGGTAATCAAGTTGAAAAAGAAAATATATGGAAACAATAATAGTAATCAAGTTAAAAATGAAATGATCTGGTTAAGACTTGCAAATTTGAGTAGAAGTACAATGTTAACAATTCTTGTAATATACAATAGATAAATGTTATCTAATAAAATTATCTTGTTGGATTAATGTAATCATTGACCAAATAAAGTGGTGTTTTGGAGAATAATGTGAAAATAACAATTTGGAAAAGAGAGAATATATTTTTTATAGTGGGCAAAAATGCGTATATATTGTATATACTGTTCCAGATTATGTTTATAGGTGGCATGGGGATGAGTTATATAATTAGGTGATTTCGCACACTGAAAGTGCAAAATCAATATTTTTCTTTTTTTTCCATGGTTTCGCATCCTAAAAGTGCGAAACCTATTTTCCATTAAAAAAAAATTATTGTGGTTTCGCACATTGAGTGTGCGAAACCTATTTTCCTTAAAAAAATATTTTTTTTATGATTTCGCAGATTGAAACTGTGAAACCTATTTTCTAAAAAAAAAAATTTATAATGTGATTTCGCAGATTCAATCTGCGAAATCGATTTTTTTAAAAAAAAAAATTGTAATTTGATTTCGCAGCTTGAATCTGCGAAATCGAATTTCTAAAAAAAATTTAAGTGATTTCGCAGCTATAATCTGCGAAATCGATTTTCTAAAAAAAACATTAAAGTGATTTTGCATGGGAAATTGAATCATATATATATATATATATATATTCACATGAATCCGATACATAACTTCAAAAAAAAATTCTGCTTCTTTTGACCAGTGTCACAAGTTTAGGGTGCACTCTGTTGGAAATGATAATAATTTATTATCATTTAATTATATGTGATGATATATTACATTGAAGATATATGACAAAAATTTGGAGTTTAGGGTTTATTTCTCTATTCTAGGGTTTAATTTTTCATATTAAGATTTAGTTTTTTCTTTCTTTCCGTTTTTGGGCTTATTTTTTCATTTTAGGGTTTAGTATTTCATAACTCCAAATGAAAAACCATAAAAACATTGTAAATCAAACTCAATTATCTTTCTCTAAATATTTTACCCATCTTCAGATTCCAAGTGATGTCAGATTTATGGGCATTTTAGTACCCATATGTAGAGAAAAATTTCCAATCTTTCTTGAAATTTTGGTTGGTCTTTATTCGCGCTTACTTGACTTATAAGAACTCCTAAATATGATTCTTCACCCTCTTAATAGTTTAAAAACTTTGTGAGCTCCAAACTTCACTTCTCTTTAAACTTGTTGAATCTCAATTATATTAAATATTTAGTAAATAATCTACCAAACAAACAAAATATATAACAATGTTCAAATACACGAAATACAATTAAGTCCCGTTACTTATCAACTAATACGTTTCAAAAGTTGTTGTGACAAGAAACAACAAATATAAAGAAGAAATTATTAATATAAGAGGTGAAATCATCAAGCTTGGTGGTTGACAGTTTATATATCTCCGAGTTTGTGTATAGGCGATGCAGTTTTCCTACTTATCCCAAATCTGGTTAGATAGACAATCTGGAATGGGTGCTTGGAGTGACAACTTTCGAGTAAGTCTATCCTGGGTGGTGATTGCTTGGTGAGGAAGGTACAGTTTATGTCACAATGAAGAATGAGTGAGGAAGATGATTTTTTTCTTGTTGGAAGTTTGGATCTTGAGTGCGCGAAAGATACAATCTGAAGTGACATGAGGAGTTGAAGAGGCTAACCTAAAATCTGAATTTTGAAATGGGTGGACAAGAATCAGTCGTGCTTTGCCATTAGTAGAGGTGTGTAACCGGACCGGATCGGTAGATCGGAGTTTCAGAAATCCTTGAACCGCCACTTAAACAAAAACGAGTGACGCTTATAATGTTTGAAGCGCCACTTAAATACCAAAATAGGTGGTATTTTTTATGAATCGCCACTTAAAATATAAACTTTTGGCAAGGGTTCAACCTTAGAACCGCCAACTTTTTTTTAGTTTTTTCGTCCGTGTTTCTTCACAGAATTGCCCAAAATTTATGATTAAACCTGCTAACCAAAATACTCATAATATTCACAGGACCATTTCAGTCAATTTCGCACAACTAAACCAAAATATACACAGCAAACACAAATTATCCAAACAAACAACAAATATATCATCTCAACCATAACAACTCAATCTCATCAATACTAACAAATACTTACAATTGAGAATTTAGAAAAACGTCAATAAAATATCTTGCAAACACATTTCGAATATCATCGAACTCCAACATTGAGTAAGGGTCATGATTTGGTCTCCAACTCTTAAATGAAGAATATTGAAATAAAATATTAGATTTATTAATACTAACTAATTATGGCTTAAAGCTTCTCACTATATTAACATTAGAGATAATAATACATAAATCAACTTACCATTCCAATATTTCAACAAGAAAAGAAAAAAAAAACTTGCAATCAATAGAATGTTTTTTTCTTAAATGAAAAAGATGAGTTATATAATTATGAATACAAGTATGGAAATAGAAAAGGTTGGGGACATTACAAGAATGAGTGTCCCACCTTTCTTAGAAAGAAAAGTATGATCGCTACCGACTTTACTGAAGACGTTAATGATTCCGAGCCACTTGATCCAGTCCCAGCATTATTCTCCCATGTTGTCTGGGACGACGATATCCATGTTGGTTTGCTTGCAGATAACATCGTGTGCCTGAATGCTGAGACCATTGGACTATTATGAGGAATATGAGCAGCTGAGTGAAGATCACAAAAAATTGTATGTCAGTTGGAGTAAACAGGTACTCAAAGCGAAAGATCTCGCAAAAGAAGTAGAAAAACTAACCAAGGAAAAGGAGGATCAGCTCGAAATTATTGTTCGGTTGGAATCATCTCTCACCAAAGAAGGATGCTGAGCTTGAGAAGATCAGAAGCGAACTGACTACTGTTCAAGGTACAATTTCAAATCTAAACAAAGGTAAGGCTAAGCTTGATGAAATTTTGCAGGTTAGCTTCCCAGATTCCTCTAAACATGGATTAGGATACAAGCCAAGTCAACCCACGCAAGTGTCAAGTCAACAACAAAAATCTTCCAAACGCCACAAGAAGAGAAGGAGACAATTCGTATGTCATCATTGTGGAG
>BMAC01000846.1:491754-571098 GCA_014905375.1 Phtheirospermum japonicum
AAAATATTATTAAAGAAAATCCATATGATAGGATCACCATAATCAGGTTAAAAAAAAGTAAATATAAGGCGACAATTATCGTAATCAAGTTAAAAATGAAAGGATTTGGTTAAGAACTTTTAAATTTGACTAGAATTACATTGTATACCATTCTGGTAATCTACGATAAATAAACCTTACTTGATTAAATCATGGAGTTTGGATCAGTATAGTCCACTAAAAGTAACATCATATAAAGTTGACATTTTAGATACTAGGATGAGCACCATCTGATTCGGTTTGGGAGATTTAAAGTTTTTTAAAATTATAATTATTTTTTATTAATGTTCGATTCGGATAAAGTTAAAGCCAACATTTCTTCTTTGTTTCCAATATTGTTTCCGTTTTTTTGGATAATCTTCGTATTACGTCTAAATTATAATTATAAATTAAAATTATTAAATTATTGTAAATTTTAACTTTTACTCGTTAAATAATAATAGTTAACTTATTAATTATAGAATATATTGAGATTTATGGCTAGTTTAATACTATTATAAATTGGTTCTAGTATCGATTATCGGATCGATATAAAGATTTTAACGTAAACCAAAAAATCTAGATTTATTCCCTAAAAAAGATTTGGGATGGTTCATTCGGGGACTGGTTAAAGACCAAAGAAGTTCGATTCAATTTTCGGTACTATTCGGGTATACCCAAGTCTCATGCTCAAAAAGAGAATGGATTTTTATAATGAAACTGGATATAGAATGAAAATGTGATAGTAATAGTTTTTTTTTTTTTTTTAATAAGTTGGATCATGTGGTTGAAAAGTAGATGATAAATCTCAAATAACTTGAGAGGTTTAGGGTTCGAACCCTTGTCAACACCCTTATACAGGGTTAGTGATACCACTTGAGCTACAAGCTCGTGGTATGTGATGGTAATAGTTGGTGCAATGGTTTTTAAGTAATTTATGTGATGGTAATAGTTGGTGCTGTTGGGGATGCTCGCCGCCCGGTTCCCGCTGTTCGGTCGCAACGGAAGCGTCGTTTCGTCCGTCCAACTTCGTTTAGGCCCGGACAGTGATGAAATCTGTCCGTAATTAACCTTTCTTTCGCCCAAAGCTTCAGCCCGTCTTTGCAGCTGCCACTTGGTACCCACGACCCGGCCCGGCAGCCCACAGCAACAGCAAAAGCTTATGTCCTGTTCTCGGCTCGCCTCTCTGCCCGTTCAGCAGGAATCCCAGACCGCCCTTAGTCGAATTGTGGACAGCCTTCACCTTCTCTGATCCGAAGCCCGCGTACAGCCCCTAAAGCCTGATTCTCAAGGTCCCGTCATCGCCGTAGATTCAGGTTTCGGTCCGACTCGAGGCTGAAACTCGAACGGAACTTTTAACGATACTCCGGCTCAGGGATCCTGGTCCTGTTGGTGCAGCAAACCGGCGACACGTAGAAGCCGACGAGACAAAGGGCCAGCTTTTCCGACACGCCTGGACCGGTTTCCGTCAAGCTTCGTCGCTGATTCAACACTGACAACAAAACTCAGAGGCTCACAAAGAACGGTGACAACAACTGTAAATGCACAAAGCAGCCGAGAACAAATCGTAGGCCAAGGAAAGGAGGAAGAGTTGCTGTCCATTTTCACAAAGGGAGATCGGCCAATTTAAACCCCGGGCTATGCGTAGGGTTCGAAGGAAATCTTACCAGAAAGGCTTGGTTAAAGCGGCAGATCAAACAAGATGGGAAAAAACCACGTGCCAGGATAATGAAAAGGGACTGAGTGGGTCAGAGGTGGGTCGGTTTTTTCCAGGCGGGCGGGTTGCTGGGCCTTTCTTATGTGGGCCTGTGGAACGTAATGTGGGCTGCCCTTCTTAACAAGTCATTGGGCCAACACCACAGGTGCAATGTTTTTTAAGTAATTTATGTGATGGTAATATTTGGTGCAATGTTTTTTAAGTAATTTATGTGATGGTAATATTTGGTGCAATGGTTTTTAAGTAATTTACTAGTTAATTGTGATTGGTGATATAAAATATACCAGTTTAAACAATGTATATTTTATATAAATGTGCAATAAAATACTCCCCCATGCACAAAATATAGGCGGTTAGACAAAAACTCGAAGGTCAAGAATATAGAATAATTGTGATTAATGTTGTAAATTTTTTATTATTACTCTTATTTTTTAGTATTTCATTAAATACTAAATAGGAATGCTTTAATATTTTTTTATGGTCTAATATTTAAAAAAAAATAAGCATGCCTATCTTTTATAAAAGAATAAATAGAAAATAGGAGCAATTGTAAAATACTACATGGAAAAAAAGATATCTCAAGAATTTCTTCCAGTTTCTTTCATTTTTGTTTCACAAATTCTCACGCAAAAATTTGAAGAAATCTCAAGAATTCCAATAATGAAAAAGAAATCAAAGAAATCAGTGGGAAAAGCGATGGCGAAATCGAAAAAAATAATAGACGCAAGATCTAGAAGAAACAGATAAAACTGGCGTACAATCGAAGAACTTTTCGGAGAAGAAGAAGAAGAACAGTCCATCTTGGGAGAAGAAGAACAATCCAAAATCACGGTAATTATTTTTATTTTTTCGATTTAGTAAGAAATCGCGATTAGATTTTCTGAAATTTTCTTCAAATTATTAAGTGAAACACCTTCTTTTTTGGTCTTTTCTGATTCAGTAAGAAATTGTCAATATGTTTTATGAGAATCTTCTTCAATTTGTTGTGTTAAACACCTTCGTGTTTTGTCTTTTCTGATTCAGTAAAATATTGACATTAGGTTTTTTGAGAAACTTCTTCAATTTGTTGTGTGAAAAACCTTCGTATTTTTGTCTTTTCTGATTCAGTAAGAAATCGCGATTAGGTTTTCTGAGATTTTCTTCAAATTATTGTGTGAAACACCTTCTTGTTTTGTCTTTTCTAATTCAGTAAGAAATTGTCATTATGTTTTCAGAGAAATCTCTTCAAATTTTTGTGTGAAACACTTTCGTGTTTTATTTTATCGATTTAGTAAGAAATTGTGATTATATTTTCTGAGATTTTCTTCAAATTATTGTGTGAAACACCTTCGTATTTTTATTTTTTTCGATTCAGTAAGAAATTGTCATTACACTTTCTGAGGTTTTCCTCAAATTATTGTGTGAAACACCTCCTGTTTTTGTCTTTTCTGATTCAGTAAGAAATTGTCATTACAGTTTCTAAGATCTTCTTCAAATTGTTGTGTGAAACACCTTCGTGTTTTGTCTTTTCTGATTCAGTAAGAAATTGTCATTATATTTTCTGAGATTTTCTTCAAATTATTGTGTGAAATTTGATACATGTGTGAAATTATATACACATTTGATCTTCTGTCAATTGATATTGATTGGTTGTCGATCTTTTTTTAGAGCTAGTGACCAAATGAGGTCTACGACGGCTACAATAATAAAGTCTATTACAGGAATAAGAGACCAGTTGAAAGAGGAGCCTCAATGTGATGGCTAAAACTCCTTTCTTTTTGTTGTTTAAGTGCATTTATGATGAAAGTTTAACAACTAAAAATTATAGAAAGAATGAAAAGAATATAGTGTCAATAATTCGGAATTTCAATAACGATACACGAATGATTAAGCTTGGGTATCATGATGTTGGGAAACCTGCGGAGGATGTTAGATTTGTTTTTGGGTTGGTTGACGAAACACGTCTTATCGAGGTTTATAAAGGTAAGAAGTCTGAATGGGAATTCGCTGATCGTATATTCAGTGGTGTGGAGGAGAAGGAGCTTACTGTGAAGCTACTTAAATTAATACTGGTGTTAGTCCTAAATACTGAAGGTGATTTTGTAGTTGAAGACACTGTCAGAATATTGTGTTTGATAACCATTTGTTCACTATTCTTCTGTACATCTGGGACTTCGATATCGTGGGAGTGGGTTCAGTACGTTGAAAATATTGACGAGATGAAGATGTGTAACTGGTGTGAGGCTATATTGAGTACTCTTGTTCATTCCATGGTTGAGAAGCATGATCAGCCATCAAAAATTCTAGGATGCACTACATTTTTGATGGTAAGATATTTCTCCATCAGTTATAACTAAATATCATTTCTTCAATTTTTATTTAACTAATATGAAATCTGTTTGGGAAAAAAAACATTGCAGTATTGGCTTTGCGAGCTTGCAAGAATAGCTACCTGATTCGAGCTTTTGTGTACCTACTTTATAAATATTTGTCAAATTTCTAAAAGCTCGCTCGTAAGAGTACGGGATCGTGTGTAGGTTGATAAGCTGACTCAAGTCATCTCTCAAGGAAAACTAGATTCGAAAGTTCATTTTGTGTTTGTTTTTCACGAATAAGAAATAAAAATAAACACAAAAACTTAATCTAAACACATAGAATCAATAATTTGAATTAAACGAAGAACATTAAAATCAAAGGTTTTGAAAAGATTTAGGAAAACAAGGGTTCTAGAGTTTCGATTCGTCTCCACGATCTCTTGGGAAATCTCAATTGATGGTTCAAAATGAATTTAGGCTCTAGACCCATAGGCTCTAGACCCATAGGATCTAACCAACAATCATCATCAATCTCAACATCATAAACCCATGCCAATCATCAACACAATCAAGATCCATACAATTCATCATACTTGGGAGGGTTTGTTTGTTGAAGATCAGTTATTCTAATAAAAATTCTAACAAGCATATAATTAAAAGCGTAAAAGATTAATTAAACTAATTAGGGGAAGGAAATTGAAAACTTACTAATTAAACGATGAAGAGTAACAGCGTTCGAACGTAGAGATCTTGGATCTAAATTACCTAAGAACTAATTTACTTTATCTAAAAACTAGAAATTTAAAACTAAGAAACGGGGAAAAAAGAAAATAAAGAACACTCTTGGGTTGTCATCCCAAAGAGCTTCGAGAGTTGGGAGAGATTTCTCGTGTGTATTAGGCGTCACTCCTTTTATAGGATTTGGTGGTCTCATTTTCTCTCACCAAATCCTTTTTCAAAGAGGTATCTTGAATTTATTTCCTTTTTAATTCCAATAATAATTCTCCTCTTCAAATCCATCACAGGAAAGGTCTTTTCCCCTTGAACAAGTACTCCCCGCTACTAATAATATATTAATATACTTTTTCAAGACGCGTTGGAGTCGGTCTTGCTCGTTTTTCGGGTCGAAAGCTCTTATTTTCCGAATTTACGATCGCACTGGGTAACCCAGTGTGGATCAGCGTACCCAGTGTCACCTGTAACACTTCAAATCGAGGCCCGATTTCGCTGAAACTCCACCTGTAGACCCATCCTTGATTATATACAAACTAAAAATCTTCAAAATACCTAAAATAAATATAAAATTAATTAATTATAATTAAAATAATATAAAATAAATTGGAGATAAGAAAATACGAAAATATGCTCAATCTATCCAACTTACACCAAAATCAACAATAAAAACGTACTAGAATACTAACTAAAATCAAGACAAATTCGTGTTAATCAACTACCCCACGCTTTATTGGTTTGTTCGTCCTCGAACAAATGATAATTTCAAAGAGTAACAAGAATGAAAATAAGTTCAAACAAAGAGTCGTGTTATGCTACGTAGATAATTTTGAAACTATAGATAATTGTAACGCAACCTCAAACGCTCGACCATTATTACATTGTCGCTCCAAAAGAAAAATCATGCTTCCTCTCAAAGGGTAATATATATGGGTGTACACTCAAAGCACTCGAGAATTTTTTATGGGGACGTGTATACGTTCAGATCATACAAATACATGCACAATAAAATAAGCACTGTAAATTAATCTCTTCTCCATCGCATTTAAGTGTGTAACCAACAAAAAATCAGAAAAGGTCTTTTCAGGTTGTAATATAGGCTCTTTGGACGGGTATGGAATATATAAGTCTTGTGGCTAAAAACTCACTCAACCTAATCTAATCACGAAGCAAAGCGCTTCACCTCATTCAAAAGAAAACCTCACTAAACTCTCATATCGTAGCCATTAAATTTAGGCTATTCCTCAACTCGAAACCTAAAAATTGACTTTTGCACAAACCACTTAAATAAAATAGAAGCTCATGATATGCTTCTTCTCAAACTCAACTAATAGTCCTTTAAACATTAGGATTCATAAGAAAATTAACAATAAAACACAAGTCTTTATTAGCGTAGGCAATGACTAAACACGATTCAACAAGATTCACCATCCTTTTTTTTTTAATTTTTTTTATTTTGTCCCACTTTTATTATTTCTTTTTCATGGGGCTCTTTTTTTTTTTTTTTTTGGAAGGATGGTGGTCCTTAATTACAATCTTTCATAAATCATTGATAAAGTCTCCAAAACACAAGTAACCAATAAAATTAACTAACTCCTACCCCACGCTTTTAATGGTTGTAGGAGTCGACTCAAAAATCAATCATGGCTAATGGAAATGGGTTATTTGGTTATGATTGGCTCATTCGCAATTTATAGTGGCTAAAATATATGGATATAGTCGGAATAAAGGTTTTTTCTGTGCCTTAACGTCATGTTCAAAGCTAACTACATACGGCGATTTCAAAGAAATTTCAAAACAGAACTCACTCAAGTACAAACAATGATGATAAATACTCAAGCTACTCACTGGCTTTTTGCATGAAAATCTTTTTGACTTGACGCTTCCTTTAAGGGTCTGCGAAATCAATTGCGTCCAAGTACCATTTTACAATATATAAATAATAATTTTGAAAAATTTATGCACTTATACACGCTCAAAGACAAGAATATCAAATCATACTTAGTTAACTTTTACAGACAAGCCAGACAAACACAATTCAGCGTGGGAGTAGCAGTCAATCACTTCAAATATTAGCTACTACAAATCATGAATTCAAATTGCACAATTATTTAAAAATAGAAATCATCGCTCGACCAACCTCCCCCCTCTAAAAACCCGGCAATCTCCTGATTGCCATAAATATATATAAAAACAAATCAAAAAAGGAAAGGAGTAAGAAAGCGTCCCAGAAAATTAAATAGTCGAGCTTCTCCAAATAGCGATGTGCAATCATCCATTCATCTCGAATCACGTGATCGAAAACGTCTTCATTAAAAACCTAAAAAGACAAAACAAACGAAGAAAAATAAACTAACTAGTAAAACTTAAAGAAGAAGAAAAGAAAATGAATACTTGGGTTGCCTCCCAAGAAGCGCTTGTTTAACGTCGAAAGCTCGACGCCTTCTACGAACTATGTTATCCCGAATCCAAAAACAAGTGACGATCGTGCCATGCCTTAGTGTTCTCCAAGAGGAAGAGTAGGCAATTTAAATCACCAAGGCGAGCATGGTAAGAAAGTCGTAGAACAAAAACACCAATTCACTTCGGAGGTCAAAAAAGTTAATAATTGATCACCACGAACATATCAAACGTAAATACGGGCACAAGGTGATCCTCTACTTTTGGAAAAATTAGAAAATCCGATGAACAAACGGCAAATCCCTCAAAAAATTCGAACTCCTTAAATTCTTTAGCATCCCCCTCAACATTTTGAAAAATATTTAAATCTATATTCGGGAATAGGGGAGGGAGAATTTCCTCGATTACCTCTACAACCATCTCCGTCTCAATATCGATCAAAGTATCGGGTGGCACAGTATGAGGCTCAACAATCTCGTCTCTCCCTAATAACTCTTCCACCGCTTCAAAATTTAGAGTCAACAAAGGTTCGGGTGTAGGGCTGCAAACGAGTCGAGCGGCTCACGAGCGCTCGTGAGCAGCTCGAGTCAAAGCTCGACTCGAGCTCGGTCAAACTCGAGCTCGAGTCGAGCTCGAGCAGCTCGAGCTCACAAACGAGCCGAGCTCGAGCACGTCACTATTAAGCTCGCGAGCTCGACGAGCTGCTCGATTATGTGTGAATTTACTAAAATACCCCTATTTAATAGTATTAATCACAAAAATACCGTAATTTTATTAGATTTAAAACCAAAAAACTCGAGTCGAGCTCGAGCTTTTGTCGAGCCGAGCATTGTCGAGTCGATCTCGAGCCGAGCTCGAGCATGCTCATTTCCTTGTCGAGCCGAGCTCGAGCAGCAATCTTTCGAGTCGAGTCGAGTCGAGCTCGAGCTCGAGCTCGAGCACAAATAAAAAATAGTCAATCCTGACTCGAAATCGTGAATGCTCGACTCGACTCGGTTCGTTTGCAGCCCTATTCGGGTGGAACGAATTGGGGTTCAATAATCTCACCCTTTTCTAACTTGGGCTCCGCAACACCTCCATTCTCATTGAGCTTGAGTAGGCTCGAATCTTCAACGTCATTTGGGTTCTCCAGAGGCAACACCTTCTCAATATTGTCTATGACATCATCAAAAAGTGCAAGATGGGCGATCTCCACCGTAACCCCAATTTCATCCTCCGTACACAACTCTTCCAAATTTGGCTCTATTTCAGCATATCTGCATAAAAATCGAGAAAACACAAGTTCGTAAGATCCACATTAAGCTCCAATGGCAATTATACCACATTCTCATCTAAAACTTTATCAATTAGCACAGGTGGAACGATCTCAACTAATTCTTCAATAACCTCCTCCTTACAAATATCCCTCAAAAGATCGTTCAAGCTGGAATCGTCAACATCCATGGTGGGCTCAATCACATCAAAAATCGGCAGCTCCGGTTGACTCGGAAAGTCATCCTCGTCGTTCAACAACCTTGTTAAAGATGTTGATAGTTGACCCATCATCATATTTAAATGCTCGTGCCCTTGCTGCATAGTCCTAACAAGTTCATCAACTTTCGAATCGAGGTCAGTAAATTGCATAGTCAATTGCGCAAATTCGTCCTGATGACGAATGGTCTCAGCCTCTTGATCTTACTTCCACATCAAAAATTTATCTGGTAGTCTTCATAGCTCGGGTAGGAAGGAATTGAGTCGGGGGAGGCATAAGAATCATAACTCGTATAATTTTGGGTGGCAATAACATTATCTTGTGGCTTATCGTTAAATGGTACTATGCATGCAGTCGCCAAATGCCCTCGGCCTCCACAACGATCACATACTACATTAGGTGCGTATAACTTCCACATGAATTCATCGTATACTTCATCCCATGTTCGTAAGGAATCGGGCTCTAGCTTCAATAATCATTCATTTGCCTGATCCTTTAGCGCAAAAGTGAAGAGTCGCATCCTCACTTGATCCCTAGTAAGCCCTAGAAGAGGAGGATTCTTGGTGATGTCCTCGTACTTTTGGATGAATTTAAACGGATCCTCGTTCCGAACCCCATAAAAAAATGGAAGATTCTTTTGGTCGTACTCGTCAGGATAGTAGTTTCTTCATCGCGGTGCTCAGTGGAATGGCTGTTCGAAGTACACGACGCCAATCGTATGGTGGTATCTCGTACGGGTAAGACATTTTTTAATTTCTTAATAATTTTTTTAAATAATTTTTGTTTTCTTTTTTCTTTTACTTTTTCTAAATTTTTTATTTTTTTCGAAAAGTTATATTTATTATTATATATTTTTTCGGATGTTAAATCGAGGCTTCAAGGGATGTACCTTGCATACGCAATACTCAACGCACAAGATTAAACGCACAGGTGAAAAATAATAAAAATGAATAAAATGAAAAAATCACAAATAAATACTAAAGATAAACGAAACGAAATAAAAACACAAATAAGGTCGCGAAGAGCAAACACAAAATTCAAAACCTTTAGTTGTCCCCGGCAACGGTGCCAAAATTTTGATTCGAGCTTTTGTGTACCTACTTTATAAATATTTATCAAATTTCTAAAAGCTCGCTCGCAAGAGTACGAGATCGCGTGTAGGTTGATAAGCTGACTCAAGTCGTCTCTCAAGGAAAACTAGATTCGAAAGTTCCTTTTGTGTTTATTTTTCACGAATAAGAAATAAAAATAAAAACTTAATCTAAACACATTGAATCAATAATTTGAATTGAACGAATAACAATAAAATCAAAGGTTTTGAAAAGATTTAGGAAAACAAGGGTTCTAGAGCTTCGATTCGTCTCCACGATCTCTTGGAAAATTCCAATTGATGGTTCACAGCGAATTTAGGCTCTAGACCCATAGGATCTAACCAACAATCATCATCAATCTCAACATCATAAACCCATACCAATCATGAACACAATCAAGATCCATACAATTCATCATACTTGGGAGGGTTTGTTTGTTGAAGATCAGTTATTCTAATAAAAATTCTAACAAGCATATAATTAAAAGCATAAAAGATTAATTAAACTAATTAGGCGAAGGAAATTGAAAACTTACTAATTAAACGATGAAGAGTAACAGCGTTCGAACGTAGAGATCTTGAATCTAAATAACCTAAGAACTAATCTACTTTATCTAAAAACTAGAAATTTAAAACTAAGAAATATGGAAGAAAGAAAATAAAGAACACTTTTGGGTTGTCATCCCCAAGAGGTTCGAGAGTTGGGAGAGAGTTCTCGTGTGTGTTAGGCATCGCTCCTTTTATAGGATTTGGTGGTCTCCTTTTCTCTCACCAAATCCTTCTTCAAAGAGGTATCTTGAATTTATTTCCTTTTTAATTCCAATAATAATTCTTCTCTTCAAATACATCAAAGGAAAGGTCTTCTCCCCTTTACCGAGTATTCCCCGCTGCTAATAATATATTAATATCCTTTTTCAAGACGCGTTGAGGACGAGCTTGCTCGTTTTTCGTGTCGAAAGCTCTTATTTTCCGAATTTATGATCGCACTGGGTAACCCAGTGTGGATCAGCGTACCCAGTGTCAGCTGTAACACTTCAAATCGAGGCCCGATTTCGCTGAAACTCCATTCGTAGACCCATCCTTGATTATGTACAAACCAAGAATCTTCAAAATACCTAAAACAAATATAAAATTAATTAATTATAATTAAAATAATATAAAATAAGTTGAAGATAAGAAAATACGAAAATATGCTCAATCTATCCAACTTACACCGAAATCAACAATAAAAATGAACCAAAATACTAACTAAAATCATGACAAATTTGTGTTAATCACTACTCCGAGAGAAGGTGACCGCATACCAAGAGTTCTGATATGGAATCTGCCCAGTTTGTGGAAAACAGTGAACAAGGACAGTTTGCTAAACTTGACGAAGGACAAGGTAAATAAATTTTCAAAAGTTGTTACATTATTTCTGCCTTGGCTTTATAATATGAAAATCGTTTGGCATAAAGTTAGTAACAATAACATATAGTAAGTAATTAAAAGCCTATTATTTTTGATTTGGATATGTAGTAGGAACACATGACATAAAGTTAGGAATTTAATACATTTAGTAGGAAACAGTGACATTGAGTAAAGAATTTACATGTGGTAATACTGAATTACAAGTGATCGGCGGTGCTCTAACACCCACAATTAGTGAAGCAAACATGTTCAAGAATTTGAAGACTGTTGTGAATAAAAACCAATTAAGGTGAGGTTGAAACTCCAACAAAAAACTAAAGCGCCATCGATTGAGGGGGGAAGAGCTGAGGAAACTCAAAATAATTTGGATGAATATGAACAACTTCAAGAGGAAAGGCATCAAGTGGATGAAAAGATAGTGACTGCGCAGAAAATGTATGAAGATCTTCTACTGCAACACAATGCTATCGAAGCTCAATACACAATTCTCGAGCAAGAAAACCAAAATTTGAAGTACAGAATTAGTGTGTTGGAGGCTGAGCAGATCAAGAGAGATGAAGTGATTATGAATCTTAATGCTGAATTATTTGCAATTCAGGTTGAGGGTGGTGTTGATCTACAAACTGTGAATGGGGATCAGTTGACATACAATGAGGCTATTGATAAACTGAGGAGCTTGGAGGAAATTAGGTCAACAGAACTAAATGAAGCAACAACGAAAATTGCTACTCTTGATTAAGAAACCAAGTTTCTTAAAAAAGAGCAAATCAAGAAAGATGAAATCATTGTGGATCTTGATGCTGAATTATTCGCAATTCTGGTTGAGGATGAGGTACATGCAATCACCCAAGCTCATTTTGAGGGGGGAAATAATGTTGAAGGTGCTGAAAGCAAATAAAATTCAATGTACCAAAAGATTAAGAACAAAAAAAAGAAGCTGACTAAAAGCAAGGATTATAATTATGGGGAAGGGAGAAAGAAGTCTAAGACGCATGAAGAGGTTCTCGATTGCAACAGAATAGTGGATTGAGAATATAATGATGGCCAAATCAATTTCCTCGAAAAGATAGATAGACAGTCACCGACAAATTGTGGATGGGGTTTGCCCCCAAAATGTTTGGAAAGATTCATACTATTAGGCCAGAAAGGGATAATGTAAGATTTCTTACTTTATGTCATAGTATAATACTATATCACTATTTCATACTCTACTCGTTTAGAATTTTAATTTTTTTTATTTTATTTTTTTTTGCAAACAGGGATACAGTTTTCTATAATAAAGAAAATCGCATCCTCATGATTGTGGAGAATATCTTGGATATATTTAGATTTAAATACATCAGTAGTTGTGTAAGTTAAAAAAAGTCTTAATCTATTTAATCTTCCAGTATTAAAAATTTTGTTATGTACATTATCATTGACAAAGTATTCTTATTGTTGACTCATTACATTATTTAGGTGATTGATGCCTACGCACATCATTTGTTGAAAACAAGTAATTTGGATGACAAGGCAGTGATAGTTCGTGCACATTGTTGGATAAGTTCTTAAAAACTTGTTTAGCTTACATTAGTGTCATTTTCAATTATATCATATCATAACATTTTCTTGCCCAAAAAAATGCAGACTTCTATTGTTAAGCAAAACCCTGTCGACAATCCCATTTACAAACAAGTGGCGGATGCATGGGCAGTCAAGGATGCAATTGTTCTTTTTCCAATGGTGTCGACAAGATACAACAAAGAAACAAAACCATTTCACTGGACTCTCTTAGAATATAATATTTCTGCAAACAAATGTCGGTTCTGCAACTCTATGAAGCCTAGGAAGAATAGAAATGATGCATTCCGTGAAGACGCAAAAGTTATGGTATGACAAAACCTTTACTTATAATAATGTTAGTTTCAGTTACTTTCTTACTTTATTGAGTAACAACACCATCCATTATTTATTCTATTAACAGAAAGAACTTATTGAGAAAATTGTGGTTGGGTAAGTAAGGACGAAAAGTCTACTCACATACCACCCGAGAGTGTAAGAGAAATCCCTCAACAAGGAGCAGACACGTAAGTGTTTTAAAAATAAAATTACTAGTTTATTGTTGCATACTGATTAGCTTATTGTTCCATATAACTATTCTCATGTTAACCGTTTCATGCCCCAGGAACAACTGTGCAATTTATGTTTGCTACTATATGAAGCAAATCATGCAAAGGGAGAATATTCTAAAGAATCTTTCAAAAGATGATCTTCAAGTTTTCAAAGAAGAGACTGTGAAGGCTATTGTAATGAATGGCTAGAGATTATAAAATAACTATTTTGGGAATCATTTGTTTTCTATTTTGATGGGACTGACTTAGTAAGAAATACTTTGATGTGAATTTGTATTCATTTTGATGTGGTAAGGATCAAGTAAGAAATGCTTAGATATGGTTATGTAATCTATTGAATCGTATATCGATCAATATAGCAAATTGCCAAGTTTAATGCAGTGCATATGCATGATTATTTAAATTGCATGATTTCAAATTTATCATCAAATTCCTATAATTACCTCTATGTATGTGTGTTTAGTGATTCAATACAAGTATAGTAAGAAATTTGTTCAAAATGTAAGAAATATTGGTGTTTCCGTAAGAAATTCACATATTACGTAAGGTTTTTTTTCCAAAATATAAGAAATGTTTAGATATGGTTGTGTAATCTATTGAATCGTATATCGATCAAAATAGAGAATTGCCAAGTTTAATCCAGTGTATATGCATGATTATTGAAATTGCATGGTTTCAAATGATGTATCATCAAATTTCTACAATTCCCTGCATGTATGTGTGTTTAGTGATTCAATACACGTATAGTAAGAAATTTGTTCAAAATATAAGAAATATTGGTGTTTTCGTAAGAAATTCACATATTACGTAAGGTCTTTTTTTCAAAATGTAAGAAATGCCACTATAAAAAATTCGAAAAGCCAACGGATATTACCGATGGGCAGGCACCCGTCGGTAAAAGGCCGGCATTACTGATGAATTTCCAGACGACACCAATTGTTGATGGACTCCCGATGGAAACACGCCATCGGTATATGTGTCCGTCGGCAAGTCCTCAGGAGGTTGGCGGCAAAAAGCCCGCCAAGAATGCCGACGAGAATTTTTCGTCGGTCATATTTAAAAAAAATAAAATAAATCGAATATTAATTACCGACGAAAATATGTTCTTCGACAAAGCCGGTTTCCATTTACCGATAGAATACTGCCCGTCAGCATCGCTGAATTTTGCTACCGGCGGCTTTACCGACGGATTCATGTCCGTTGGTAAACTTAATATAAATTAACCCTCCCAGCGGGCAGATTCATTTCTCCACCCCACAACCAACAGTAGGGTTAGGGCTAGCGAGAGGAGCCGCCGCCGCTGCTGTCGGAGCCGTCGCCACCGTCGGAGCATTGCCGGAGCGCCATTGAAGCACCGTCAACATAATATATTAAGGTATATTAGCCTTTTAATTCAAATATAATATTTTTTTTATTTTAGGGTTTTATTTGATTTGAATTTAAAAATTAGATTTTGAGAAATTGAAATGGGGTTCAATTTAAGAATTTATGTGTGATTTATGCATTTGTAAATGATTTTAGGTTTAGGGTTCATTTATACAATTAAGTTTTATTTTGGGGTTTAATTTGTAATTATTTATAAATTAGATTTGATTATAAATATTTGTATAAAATTATGGCTAATTAGGTTGTGTTTAATGTATATTATTGTTTAATGTATGTTATTATTTTTAGTTATATATATATTATGATTGATTGTGTGGATGTCAGTGATGAAATGGTGTACGGTGCCGGCCGGGAAGTTTCGTCCCTCCAATAACGGTTTTCAAGAATCTTTAAAAAAATGATAGTGGTTTTAAAAAGTTCTAAACTGTTGGGATGGTGGTTTTGAAATGAAATGTGGTGATCGGTATGTGGATGTTATGTTTAATTAAACATAACATCCACATACCGATCACCACATATATTATGGTATGTTGATATTGTATACATGTGATTGATTGGTCGATATTGTTGATTGATATTGTTGTTTTTAAATTTTGTATGATTAATATAGAAAGAACAATAGAGAGTTTGATTTAATTTTTTTGTTTAATTCGATTTAGTATCAAGTATGTAGTTTGATACTAAAGTTTGAATTGTTTCCTTTTACAATACGTACCTTAGACCCATTTGTAATTTAGTATAAAATAAAGAGTTTGCTTAAAGAAGAATTAAAATTAATAGTAACGTTAAAACCAAAAATAAAATTATTAATAATGATATAACCAAATTAATAATAATAATAATAATATAACCAAAAACAACAATTTAACATACTTAAGTAAAATATAATCAAACCTCCAATAATTCATAACAATTCTCATAAATTCTTTGTTTTCACGTACCAAAAAAATAAAATTAATACTAATGATATAACCAATAATAAAATTAATAATAATAATAATATAACCAAATTAATAATAATAATAATATAATCAAATTAATAATAATAGTATAATCAAATTAATAATAATAATAATAATAATATAACCAAAAACAACAATTTAACATACTTAAGTAAAACATAATCAAACCTCCAATAATTCATAACAATTCTCCTAAATTCTTTGTTTTCACATACCAAAAAAATAAAATTAATAATAATGATATAACCAAAAATAGAATTACTAATAATAATATAATATAACCAAGTTAATATTTACCTTATAATTTTATTAACACAGCCAATTCCTCAGTCGTCTTAGTAGCATCCGATTTCTCGTGATTCAAATCCTCGATCTCTAAGCTCATTTTCACAATTATAGTGCCCTATTTTTGGCGCTAGATCAATTACCCGAGCATCAAACGAATAGTAGTTCTCATTATTAATTAGATATTAATAAACATGAAAAATTAAATTTAATAACAAATCTAGCACTTGACACATATAACAATTTCATGAATTTTATCCTGTAATTCTTTTAGTGTTGAAAAGTTGGGTGAAATGGAAACATGGGTATATTGGTTCTTTAGTTGAATTTGTTATGATTAGTAGTGGCTGGTATTCCTAGGGTATGTAGGTTTCTTTTATATAATCATTTATAATTATATTTCAACCAATTCTTTGGCTCAGTCAGGAATTTCTCGATCGTTTTTTAAAAACCTTTTTTTAAAAAACTGAAAAATGTAAATGTAGACATGATAGTGCAAGTCTTGGGACACATGCAAAGAAATAAATACCATGAAAAACACTTGTTGTGTTTCCTTTTCATGATATTTACTTTCTTGCCTGTGCCGCAGGACTCGCATTAATATATTCATATTTTCATTTTTCTAATTGTTTTTAAAACAAAAGTATTTTAAAAAAAGATCGAGGATTTATTGACTGAGGCTAATAAAGTCATCGATGAGTTGATGCCGAAGACTTAGTTGAAATGAAATTGTAAATGATTATATAAAAGAAACCTATATACTTTAGGAATACTAGCCACTACTAATCATAACAAGTCCAACAAAAGAATCAATATACTCATGTTTCCATATCACCCCACCTTTTCAACACCAAGTATAGTTTCAGGATGAAATTCATGAAATTGTTATGATCAGATTTTTCAATCGTGTGCCAAATGTTAGGTTTGTTATTAAATTTAATTTTTCATGTTTATGAATCTCTAATTAATAATGAGAATTACTATCCATTTGATGCTCGGGTAACTGATCAAGTGTCAAAAAATAGGGCACTATAATTGTGAAAATGAGTTTAGAGATCGAGGATTTGAATAACGAAAAGATCGGATGTTGCTAAGACGATCGAGGAATTGGTTGTGCTAATAAAATTATTTATATTTACCGACGGACGCAAAACCCGTCGGTAAATTCAAAAAAAAAAAAAGATTCCCGACGACACCTTACCGACGGTGTACCTGTCGAAAATGCCGTCGGCATTTGCTGACGGTCTGATATTCTGTCGGCAATTGTAATTACCGACAAAAGATTCGCCGACGTCGTAGATCCATCAGTAAGTAATTTACCGACGAATTAAGCCATCGGCAATCCCGGTTTTTTTTTGTAGTGTGCTTAGATATGGTCCTCTATTGAATCGTATATCGATCAAAATAGCGAATTGACAAGTTTAATGCAATGTATATGCATGATTATTAAATTTCATGGTTTCAAATGATGTATCATCAATTTTCTTTGAATACCTGTATGTATGTGTGTTTAGTGATTCAATATACGTATAGTAAGGAATTTGTTCAAAATGTAAGAACCATTGGTTTTCCGTAAGAAATTCACATATTACGTAAGGTTTTTTTTATTTTTATTTTTTAAGTAAGGAAAACTTGGTTACGTAATATGTGAATTTCTTACTAAAATCAACAACATGTAATAAGAAAAACATACCAGTAGGGCAAACACCAACACATTAACAAATGCAAATAAATGCTTATAGTCATTACAAATCTCATTTAACTAAAAAAATAATAGATCAAACATACCAGCAGGGCATAAACACCAACACATTAACAAATGCAAGTAAATTCATCACCTCAACTAACAAATCAGTAATATAAGTAAGAAATGCTTATAGTCATTACAAATCTCATTAACTAAAAAAATAATAGATCGATATTTGTATCTACTAGAGATTGAGAAATCTAAACAAGAGGTCCAGTGCATGTTTTTTTATTATGATTGTCGATATGTTCACATCTACCGGATTTCATAGCTCTCGGAATGTGTTCTCCCCTACACAATAGCCTCTTATTTTTAGGTCTTCCAAGTGGCCTCCTCGATTCTGGTGGGATAATTAAAGTATTGTCCGGATGGGCTTGGGGTTGGTCAAACATTGAAACTGGATGAAAGGGTGCCGAATAGGACTTTATGTAACTATATGCACAATAGAACTCATCAACAAAAAGATGTAGAGGTCTGCCTTCACTCATTATGCATGCCACCGCATGCGAACATGGTAGACCAGTGATTTGCCACTGTCGGCAAGAACAAGTGCGCTCTGAAATATTAACTACAACCAAAGGAACAGATTGACTTCGTAAATTGAATCAGACAATCCGACAATAATTCATGTACTCGCTTCATCAATGAGCATCGCCAACTTCTTCTAAATTGACGGGCAGAATACATTGGTCCAATTCCGACAACTACATCTTCTATCTAAGAAAAAGCTTAAACAAATGAATTATTAATTTCTAATCTGATTAGAAATATATATAAAAATCACAACTAATCTTGTACTAAATCAACAAGATATATATGTCTTGCTTAGATATGAAAAGTATTTTTACATAATTAAGAAAAATCATCAAAAAAATAATAAAAAAGGGTTACATACCAAAAAATGATTTCACCATCTTCACCCTGATTGAGTTAACCAAAGCTGTGAATGGGAGATGCCTTGCTTGAAGGATCCAATTATTAAATGATTCTACGGCATTAGAGCTCATATCTCCATATCATTGGCCCACAAGATACGCATTAGCCGGTGGCATGGATCAATATTTTCAAAAAAACTCTTTGTTGTGCGTCCACCTTCTTTTAATAGATCAATCATGTTCTGTTTATATGCTTCGACTGTGGGGGCATATGCATAATTCGTCAAAAGTCAAATGATTCTATTTCGCAAGCCCTTAGTCGCCCTTTTCCCACTAAATTTGTCCTTCAAATTTCAAATGGTTTAAACAGTAACCTTGGGAAAACCTGGAAAGACATTACTCATGGCCTCAAGTAGACCAAGGTTCCTATATGAAACAAAAATTACCATACGAGATGGTGAAATAATTTTATTTCCAAAAACCATTTCCAGTTTGTAGTGTTCTCAGAACCCACTAAGGCAAATGCCAAAGGGTATACACTTGTATATATGACAAAAAATGAATAAAATCAGACAGTAGTAATTACAAAAAATATAGTAAGTAATACATTTAGTTGGGACTTTACCTCTATCACCATCCTTGCCTGTGGCAATTAGCAAATGTCTTTTGAACTTCCCTCTTAGATTCGTTCCATCAAGAAACAACAATGGACGACAAAAGTTAAATCCATCAATATAACTTTTCAAATATATGAAAAAATTTCGAAATTTGCAAGATACTGCATTCACATCCAAAACATGTGAACCCGGGTTCGATTCTGAAATAGCTTTTACGTGTCTACTTAACATTTTCTATTACTCATTTTCATCACCATGGATGCACTTCTTCGCCTTCTCAACACAATCAAATGCAATGGTGTACGATATTTCCAAACCATATTTATGCAAAAATAACTTTACAATATCAATATACCGAGTATCTGGATTCTTACGCACTTGATCTACAATCAAGTTACAAACCAAATCTGCACACACACGATTATGTTTCAAAGATCTAAAACATGAATCACATGTATGTACGCTGTTCATTAACTTCACATAAAAACAACCATTGCTAGGCTCCATTGACGCATACACATACCAACCACAACCCGTACTCTCCTTCTTTGCATGTTGCTGAAACTCTTTTTTAATCATTCTTCCCCCAATTGAAATCAAAGCCGGCACCAATTGCCATTTTACGCAATGCAATACGAAACTCTCTAGCTCCACCTTCAAATTACTGACCAACAACAGTAATTTCTTTATCCCAAACATCCGTCAAAAGAGTCTTGTTATTCGATGAACAAAACAAATGAAGTAAATCTTTTTGAACACCATTATTGTCAATATCTGTCAAAAAGTTATTCTCGTTAAACGAACAGGCAGACTACTCACAAGTTCCAACGGGATCTTTCTTTGATATTTCAACTGTTAGACGGTCCAAATTATACAACACAGCCAACGACACCATAGTATTCAAATCATCATCAGTAGTCAAAACACAATTAGAAAAATCACGAGTCGAGTAATTCATTGTGAAATTATCTCTGTGCAGTTTCTTCACTGATTTTGTATTATCAACATGAGTTTCTCGAACGAATCACTAATATTCATCTTATAAGTTAAAGTCTCACCATCATACAAGCAAAAGATAAATATCCCACCGCCAACAGCATTAACTACAGGTAAGAAAAAGTAGAGAATTGATCAAAAAAATTAACATTACGTAAGAAATCAAATTATCAGAAATTAACATAACTTAAGAAATAAAAAATTAAGGAAAAATGCACACATATACAAAATCATAATCGAAACAAAATTACCAGAAGTTGTACTCGAATCAGAAGTCATCGATTGTGCCAGAAGAGAATAATACGATTGTGGGTGGTGTAATCGAATCGACTGTGAAGAAAATCCAAAAAAATCGACTGTACTTTCTTGAATCGTACAATCGGTTAAACTCTTGAGTCGTATCTAAAGAAATTGTGCAAAGAAAACCAGATGAGCAAGAATTCGTAGAAGGTCTGCATTTTTTTTTTCAAAAAAGCGGTCGAAACAGGTGAGAAAGAAATCGACTTCAGTTTTTTTTTCCAAAAAAACGATCGAAAAAAATGGGAGGAATCCATGGGTATTATCGACATTTTACATTATAATTTGGGA
Organism: Phtheirospermum japonicum; assembly: GCA_014905375.1. Classification (NCBI taxonomy): domain Eukaryota; kingdom Viridiplantae; phylum Streptophyta; class Magnoliopsida; order Lamiales; family Orobanchaceae; genus Phtheirospermum; species Phtheirospermum japonicum. Next base: position 512,454 of record BMAC01000846.1, read on the forward strand.
CTATTTAACAAAAAGTATGCACTCTTTAACTTAAAATTGGATGTAGAGTTAATTGACAAATGGACCTCCACTTGAATGATTATTTGACAATTTCAACTAGAAAATATGTCAAACGAACAAAAGTAGAAAGTATGCATAACTTTTGTGTACCGATGAAGTAGTTGATTGTGTGTTCTTATAGTAACAAACTAATTTGTGGTAGAAAAAAAAAAGTAAGGATAAATATATTGTTATTTTTATAGTTGATAGTTATGTTCTTATAGTAACAAACTAATTTGTTGTAGACAAAAAAAAGGTAAGAATAAATATATTGTTATTTTTAACAAAAAAAAAATATAAATGTAAACGCATATTTTTTCAGTTGATAAAACCCATAAAATGAGTCGATGAGTTACTTTGGTTACCGAGAGGCATAACTAATGGATATTCTTGGAATGTAGAAAATTGGATTAAATTACCCTTGAGGTCCAGTCTTGTCAAATAATAAATAAATAATAATAAAAATCCTCCCTTGGACATTTGTTTTTACTTTACAAACTGCACCTGATGTGGGTGCATAAAAACCTCAAAAGTAGGCACTTGTAGCTTTGGAAGTATTTTCTTGTAATTAGTTAAACCTGAAGGATAGTTTTCGCAATTTACCCTAAAAATGTTCGACCAAGTTCTTCAATTCCTGAGGTGATCACATGGTTGGTCGTTTTTCCTCAAACGCAGCAACGGGAAATGCCTCGATGTGCGATTTTCGCAAAACCTCCTTCTGCAACAAACAAAACTAGCAATTACTTCGTCGTAGTGAAGGAAAGCGTTATAATGTATATTAAAGAATGTTTAAAAAGGGAATATTACTATTAGATATTTCGCCCAGTAAGTGTTGTCCATTAAGGAATTTGGTCCGCTAACTTGTCAAAATATGGTCATCTCCGATGATATCATTCCTTTTTTTTCAGGCATTTAGCCTGATATCAGCGGAAACTCCAATTTGTGTCATGACCCCGAAAATTTGGAGTTTCGGGCTGAGACAGGACAGAATGTCAGAAAAAATGAAAGATATCATCGGAGATAACCATATTTTGATGCATTAACAAATCAAATGTCTAAATGGGGAAAGTTGCAAACGGAATATCTCGGTGATGTTTGGAATCATTTCCATTCTACCGTTTTCAATTTTCAACTGTTATGGAGAATGAAAATATGTTTGTTTAGTGAGGTTTTTATTGGAACTTGAATCATTTTTTTCTTTTTAACTTTCTAATGTGAATTTCAGCTCATCAAACAAGTTTTCATTACAATCACGCAAACCTATGTCAAAAATATAAATTCAAACAACTTTTTCCATTTTCAATATTTTCCACACGAAAACCAACTTTCGATTATAACTTTTTTCACTAGATATTAACTTGTCTTTGGTTGAAATGGGCCTGGAAATAGCAAATCCAAGAACTCTTTATCTCACGACACAAATAACTCCGAACACAATTGCCGGAAACGCAAATTTCATTTTCTTTCAAAAAGAAAAAAATAAAAAAAACAGATATTTATTGGCACAAAAGATAAAGCTATTTTATTCACCTGCAACATAGACGTGATCTTCCCAGAGCCATCCTGATTGTAAAACAGAAAGCACCATCAACAATTTACCAACAATACACATCAGATTTCTATTCATCTACTGCCGTCAAAAAAAAAAAAAAATCACTCGCCTCAAATTGTTTTTCCACCCATGTTATCTCCTCCCAAGTCTTTGATTCTATTGATTTCCATGCACTAGGAGCTTTGATTGTCTCCACATGCTGTAAGATCCTGAGACTATCTGCCGATATGACACAAAATTAGATCCGGTAGCTGATAAATAATAAATACTCATTTATAAATATAGATAAACTCCTTTTCCTGATTTTACTGACAGACAAACTTACTCGTGATAAATGCTTCCGCCCACAATTCACGCTCCGACCATGATGGCGCAACTTCTCGAAAAGGGATTCCAATTTTCAAACATATGCTACACAAATTGCGATTTGAAATAAATGTGTCATGAGACTATTTATGTTAATATCAACGTTCTGAGAACCAGACCGGTCATCAAACCGGTGAAGCTATATGTTTAGTGGTTCACAGGTAATCGGCGGTAATTAATTTATATTTTTAAATAGGGGAACTTGGTAGAAAATCCCCACGCCCACGTTTAACTTATGGTTCAGTACCTATAGAATATATTTTTATCTCCACTCCCTAATTCAAAAACAATTTTTAAGTGGACTCCTTACTCCAAAAGACAAACGTATCCTCCTGTTTTAAAGAAAAAATCCATATTTGTTTTATAATATCCTGAACCCTCTTTTTTAATATTTAATTACTTGGAGTTTGCATCTTCTTCTAATCTGTAGTGGACAAGAAACAACGGCATCACCGTCGCCATTGGCCACCGCTGCCGGTGGTGAAATTCAACAAATTTAATGCCCTCTAAATCTCATCACCCTCGTTCCAAAGTCGAAGTCGGATTTTTTATCGGACATTCCAATCACCAGCAAATTGAGTTTAACATACTTACAAATCTTAACTTTCATCGTCCATTATTCTGTCGTTTGACCACCAAGCTTCAATCGGCCACAATAGTTTGAGTTTCCCTCGTGTCAATCTACAAAACTACAGGTTTAGAGTTTCAAATCGATGGTGTAATCATTGCGTGTGCGTGTGTTGTGTTTTTTTCCAGCCAACAGTGGCCTACAATTGAGTGTTGATTGTCAGGGGGTCGTTGTCTGCGACATGACACCGCCGGCCATGTGAGATGGGAGTGGTAGTGGTGGCAGGGGTGGGGTGGTGATGGGTTATGGAGCTAGTATGTGGAAGGCCAAAGGAAATTAGATAGACTTTGGATCCTAATTGCAAATTTCATAAAATTCAATACAGCCCCTTACATGATTTATGAATTGACCCCCCATAAATCAGCTTATTGAAATATCATATCAACCAAAGAATTTTTTTATAGTTTATGAAATTTCACTTGGGCCAAAAATTTATATTAAAATTTGGAAAGCGTATAACTTCCTCGGTTTTTTACTAGAAAGGGGTCAAACAAACTTTGAACGACTCTTAATTTGATATTACAAAGTACCAGATCCACATACATAACTTACTAAATACATAACGAATAAAAAATAAATGCACACTCGCCAAGTACGTATGCATATAAACTATAAGTATCAATTGCATAACTAAGTACTCAATACACGCGAAATAAGTGTAGATACACATAATCTAAGTACTAAATGCATAACGAATAAAAAATAAACGTACACTCAAGTACATATGCATATAAACCAATAATCAATTGCATAACTAAGTACTCAATGCACTCTAACTAAGTATCAGGTGCACATACATCGAGTACTAAATGCATAACGAATAAAAAATAAATGCTCATTCGCCAAGTACATATGAATATAAACTAAGTATCAAGTGCATAATAATTAAGTACTCAATACAAATGAACTAAGTACCACATACACTGAGTACTAAATGAATAATATAAGAAATAAATGCATACTCGCCAAGTACATAAGCATATAAACTAAGTATAATTGCATAACAACTATATACTAAATACACGAGAAATAAATACCAGATGCACCTAGATGCATCTACACTGAATACTAAATGCATAACGAATAAAAATTAAATGTACACGGAGAATAAATGAAATAACAATTAATGAATCGAATAAATAATTGAATAAACATCGACAATGCATGATTTCAGTATATTGTGAAGAACAACATTATTGTTTCTGTAACTACATGGTGTTTTGTCATTAATCTTATTTTGAGTTATATCGCATTATCCTCATCAATATATCCTTATTTTGTCCCTTTTTACTTCCCAACATATGCGAAGTAAGATTAATAACTAAGTAGGTATCTATATCTATTGTGTAAAAATAGTACTTAGTCGGAATAGAGAAGATAAAATTGACGTATGATTTAACAATTATTTACATTGTCCATATTATATTGTTTAGTATGCTTGCAGTACTTAGTCGGGATACAAGAGATATTTGATCACATCAAAAATAGTATTTAGCTTCAATTCAAAAAGTAATCGGTGTGGATAATAAACATTATATTGTTTAGTATGCTTGCGGTACTTAGTCAGAATACAAAAGATACTTGATCGGAATAAAAATAGTACTTAGGTTCAATGCAAAAAGTACATAGAGTGAAATAAATTATATTATTTAGTATGCTTACAGTACTTAATCAGAATACAATAAATATTCGATCGGAGTACAAATAGTACTTAGGTTCAATACAAAAAGTAATTAGTCAATAATTATTATATTAGTATGCTTTCGGTACTTAGATAAATAAAATATATTTGCTTGTTTAATATGGTACTTAGTTGGGATACAAGAAAAAACTAGTTTGGATAAAATAAGTACTTAGTTTCAACATACCATTAATCGCTAACTATCTACACGATCAATTGTGTGCCGTTCACATTAATGTGAGCTATATCTTATAAGAAGCTTCTACATTAATTTTACTGGATACTTTTTGTTAAAATTTGTAAATTTCTTTAATAGTTGTACTTAATGGTACTTAATAATACATAAGAATTAGTGTACATGTACATAGTACGTAGTGATTATACATGCATACATAGTGATTATGCATGTAGTACATATGTATATACTCATTAAGTATTATCCGTACGCTCATTAAGTACTATGTACATAATTATCAAGCACTACATGCAAGAATTTAATTCTATGAATTTAAATCACGACGAATCATTTTTCTACATTAAAGGGAGTTGCATGTGATCATGGGACATGGTAATGAAAAACTGCATGTCGCTAGTGAGTGTGTGTGTTCTACGTATGTAATATACATTTAATACTTAGATAGTGTACATATAGTACTGAGTGTTTATATGACGAGTAGTTAGTGAGTGTGCACGTAATACATAGCATATATAATGTACGTACGTAGTGGGTATACATTCAGTTTGTTGTTAATATACTTTTAATACCTAGTGTTCATATAGTACTTAGTATTCTAGTACTTAAGTACTTAATGAGCGTGGATATAGTACTTAGTGTTTGAATAAGCTTACTGAAGGACCTAACTGAAACTTGGAGGGGCCAAAATGAAGTTTTTAAATATTGCAATTAGATCAAAAAATGGGTCGAATTTTGTTTGCCCCACCCTATACTCCATAACCAAGTAACACCTCACCCTAGCCATCACTACCGCCTCCACTACCCATGGACGGCGACATCATGTCGCCGGCTAGAACTTCTTGACCACCAACATCTGATTTCCGTCCATTGTTGGCAGAAAACACGACACAACACAAGTACACAAAACACACACAATGATTTTGGCACAAGTTTGAAATTCTGAATTGGTACAGGTGGTCGATCAAAGTTTAATGGTCAAAGGACGGCGTAATGAACGACGAAATAAGTAGCCAAAGTTGGAAATTTAAACTCAATTTTGGGTTTGCGACCTCAAAATAAAAATTCGACTTTGGAGGAGGAGGGATTTTTTTTTTATTATGAGGATACTTTTGTCATTTGAAGTGGGTAGGGAGTGCACTTTAAAATTATATTTGTAATGGGGAGTGCCAGACCAAAGAAAAATAAATGGGGACTGATTAAAAACTCTAACTAGGTACAGAGATTTATCTTCAAAACCCCGTTTCAAAGTAATCAAATAATTTAAAGTTATGAGAAATCAAGATTTAAAAAACTGTAAATTAATATAAGTGACTACCTTGTTTGCTTTATAAGAAAAAAAATTAAAATAATAATAATAATAATTAATACTTGTGTGAAATCTTTAAATATCTATGCCGTGTCTTTTTAAATGCATTTATGAGGAAATGTTAATTCGAACTTATATACAAAAGAATAGTAGATGACAGACGTGTGCATGCATGCATGCGTACATTTACGACATGTTTGTTGACAGGAATAGACTTACTCTATAATCACCTGCCGTAAAATTCCCGGCAGAACACCATCGCTCACGGGGGCTGTTTGAACTTCAATGCAGCTCAAATTTTGCATTTCATTGTTCTCAATAGTATTAACATCTCCATATTTCTCCTGCAATATATATATATATATATATATATATATATATATATATATATATATATATATATATATATATAAATTGAAGGGGAAAAGAACTTAAAAAGGAAAGTTGAATTTAAAAGTTTTCTCACGAAGACTGGATCCAAGATTTGAACAGCTTTAGGAACTAATGATGCAAACAAGTCCCAACTCAAATTATAGAGACCGCAGAGAGAAACTCGATATTACAAAATTACACCATAATTTAACTTCGTTTACTCAAAATTTACTTACCTTGAGCACAGATGTTGACCAAAAAGTTGACTTCAATCCTCATTTTTACACATCATTTCTAGTTAGTATGTTCGTAACAACTTCAAGAGCTCTTATTCGACTCTGTGAATATTTTTGGCGGCTCATACATGACAGGCCAGTATTTACAAATACAAATGTCTAATTCGGAAAATATCGACACTCTTAATTATCTGAAACGATCACTTTACAGATAAAACAAGTTTTCAAGAGCATTCAAAATACTTTGATGACCATAGTATTCTTACTTATTTAATTTAACAGAAACAACATTTCAGGACATATATACCCCTCACCTTGCGACAGACAACGAAAAGATTCGTCAAACAGCCTTCCAAAATCCTTTCACCGTCATTCGATAACAAAAGCTCAGTAACCGAAGGTGGCCTCAGCTTCTCCAAACCCTTCCTTAGCCTACCTAGAAAAAAGACGCATCAAAAAATTGCATGTACCATGAAATTGTCCAACGCAAATCGTATCTACCAATTCAAACAAACCCTTCATAAAGTCAAATCAAATTTAAAACAAGATTTATTAGCTAAACATTCAGCTCGGTACTAATAAATACGCTAATTATCATAATACCAAAAACTTAATACCCGTTAACAACAAACGGAAATCTCACATTAGATTCAGTTTAAATAACTAAATAACACAAAAATCTCAAAATAACCACAACAATTTTCACCTGACCCAATCTGAATACTTTGCATTCGCAAAATCCCTTCCACGACCAACCACTGCCAAATGTGCTGCATTTTCTCTAACGCCAAATGCAGGTGGCACATATCCACCTACGTGTAAATACACATCCAGACCACCCTCCATATGTTCCAACTTCTCAACATCGCCACTCAAAAGCGTCGTAATTGCCATTTCCTCCCCAAATCTCCTCTCTTTTACTACAAAAGGCATCGCTTTTCTCATGGAATCATTAACTAAACACCGAATTACCGAGTCCCACGTCATTTTCCGGTTCGATAATTCCCAGATTTTGGCACTATGGATCTCGGGTTTTCGGAATACAAGTTTAGGGTTGTTTTCCAATAATAATTTGAAGGAATTTGATAGCCTGCGTAGATGCCTTTGCCAGAATAGGATTTCTGAGCCATTGTTGTGGGTCCGAGTTGTTGTGTATGCACCTGATTATCAAAGCCAATCAGCAATTCAATCCAATGTACTATCAAGTTCTTAAACCCTAATATTTTTTGTTACCCTTTTCATAGTTGCAGTTCATAAAAATCAAGAAAATGAACATTTTCAGGTAAAAGAAAAGAAATGTGTTCAGCGTTGCACCTGGGTGAGCTTCAAGAAAAGCCGCAACTGGAGGAGTGTCTGAAGATGATACGACGCCGTTCTTGAACAAAAATCTGTTAGCATGAGACATTGATATGTGCCCGAGGGAGTGAGCGGGAGGGTGTACTTTGGTCCGCTATAGTTAGGTTAGGGGTATAATTGGAATATTTTTTGTTCTGCCCGTTAAATTTTTCGAATCGTGTCCGAGTTGGTTTATTAATAATTTTAAATGGTGTAATCGTTATCTTGTTAATTAACCATTAATTAATTTCTTTTTTTCCCTTTTTTGGTCTCTATGGTCCCACTTTGCCTTCCATTAAATTATTATTGACATATTTGGTCCTGCTATTGAAATTTTGAATTTCATTCCTAGTTTATTTTACAATTTAAAATTTTAATTTATAATTAATAATCTTTTACATTTAATTTCATACTTATCTTTTCTTATCCTATTATCATTAAATTTAAAGATTTAAATATTACTAAATACATATAATATTACGTCACCGTCCATTTTTGACACGTGATTTGACATCAAATATAATATAAAAATACATTATCATTCACTTTCAAACATAATTTAACATTTACAGTAAAAAATAAAGGATTTTGAATTATACAATAAACAAAAATTCTTATTAGTCACATAATTATGAAGAGTTAAGATTCTAAATATCGTTTCATAATTCCAATAAAACCTAATCCAAACAGACCATAAGAGAGTAGAAGGGCTCCGAAGGAACATTGTTGTCAAAAAAATTGATTTGTTTATAAATAAATCTATACTCAATAATTTTTTTTTATGTACCAAGTTATTAGCTAGCATGTTCACGAATACGAGTTTGTTCACGAGCTCTTAATAAACAAGTATACATATTTAAACTTTATTTATTTGTTAAACGAGCCCTAATTGAGTTGATCATAAGCTTTTAATACCTCTATCTTGATGAACCAAATAAACATTTGTTAGATATTTTAATATTTATTGTTTTGGTATGTAAATATTCTTTATTAACTACACTTTGATAGTTAGGGTTTTACTTATATCTCTCGTCGCTCATCGGTCTCTTTTCTTACACTCTCTGACACTCGACTCTCTACCTCTAATTATTGTGTGTGTGTGTGTTTTCGCGACAATCTCATTTTCTGGTCTTCCAAGTCCCAACCCACTCTTTTCAAATTTTAATGTCGATACTAAATATCGTGAGGTGGCAAATGTTATTTTCGAATCTTGCTGGCTACGTAACCTTCTTTTGGAGTTCCATTGTCCGATTACTAAGGCTACGTGGTTTATTGTGATAACATTATCTTTTAGATAATCTGTTTCAAACTCAACGTATTAAGCACATTGACATGGGCATTCATTTCATTCTCAATAAAGTTGATCGGGGCTAAGTTCGTGTGCTTCATGTTCTTTCCCACGTTATTAGATTGACATCTTCACAAAGGGGCTACTCCTCATCCTTTTTGACGAATTTCACGACTCTCAACATTTATCGACCTTCCGCCTCGACTATTAGAATATGTACTATTTATTGCTTTATTTTAAATGTAATTTGCAAATTCTCTATATATCCAAACCATGAATGAGAAGGCACGTTTTTTTTTTTTTTGGTTTTTTTTTTTATTTCCATTGAAAAGTTATCCATGCATGTTGTTGGTTTTGAGCAAAAGATTTAAATGAGTCATTACTCATAAAATAATAGTGACTTACATATTGTTCGTTTACCTTTCTGATGATACCTATTATATTTGTATATATGTTTGACATACGTTTAATAGAATTGATTGGTTTCTTAAAAAACATCATTTAGTTATAGTAAAATGACTTGAACTGAAATTATATTTGCACAAAATCATTAAATCTTAAAATTTTAAAAAATTTCATGTGATTAATAAATTAAAATAAAATAGAAACTCGAATTGAGTTTAGTTTTGCCTAAAATCTACTATCTAATCTACTACTTAGATATTGCGTGAACATGATTTGAGAATATTTGAAATTTTCAAACAAATTGCTCATTTTCAACTTTCCCTCATAATATGATAATACTGATAAAATTATATCAGCATGTAATAAAATCCATCTAATTTTAAAATCTTTAGACAAAATGCTAACTCAATTCCGCAAATCTTATTAATTAAATCACTAATTTTGCAATTTCGTTCCAAAGGCGCTTTTCAAAAAAATAAAATAATAATAATAAAATAACATTTCGCGCTTTTTGTGAAACAAAGGAACCGTCGTGTAGCTTCATTAATCCTCATTACAGGTTTGCAGCTTTTGCCTCAACAAGGGTCTGCGACTTTTGTTTTATTTCCTTTTTTCTTTTATTTTTCTTTTCTTTTCTTAAAATGGTCAATAAATTTCAGATTATCTCAACACGCACATAATTCAAACCAAACACTCGCCTCCCTGAAATGGAATTTCTTTCACTACACAATCTGACACATCGATTCCAATGGTGTCTTTACACCACCAGCCACCATTTCATACACCCACCCCCCCAACATACCTGTATATATATACCACACACACAATGTACATATCCACACAAAATCATTCTCAAGAGCATATCTATTAATTAATTGTTATTAGAAAATAAAAATGGCCGCCGAGTCCTCAAAATCCCAGTTCTCACTCTTCCCAACAGAGAGCTCACAGTTCCAAGTGTCGGATGAGTCATTCAATCAGTTTCACACGATCGACCGGGAGCTGTATACCCGGCTGATCCACAACCTAGGCCGGGACCCGGCCCAGTCGGTCCAGGTGATGGCCTTTTGGATGTGGCTAGAACAGGAGAGCAAAGACATGTACCTCATCAAGAGGCTCCTCTCCCTGCCCCTCGCCCTCCTCCACGACGTCTTCGACGAGACCGTGGTTTGCCTCCGCTGCGTCGACGACGACGCCTTCCTGTACGGGATCAACGGCGGCAACGAGATCCTCACCCTGCTGCCGGAGATCCTCAGCGACCGGATCAGCAACGTCGTCAGCCTCAGGCTGTTCCACGAGAACCGGGACGCGGTGGCGCGCGCCGTCGCCAGGATCATCAACACCGTCTGCGCGCGGGCCTTCGGCGACATCCTCCGCCGTGCCTGGCGCGCAACGACGTCGCCGCCGCCGCCGCCGCGGAATGCGGCGGGAGCCAGGCGGCGATGTTTGGCGGGGTAGGCCACGAGGCCGGGGAAGCGGCGGAGAGGAGGGTCGAGGTGGCGCCGCCGCCTCCGCCCGCCGATGTACCACCCGCACCTGAGCGTGCCGTTCGTGCCGCTGCCGCAGGCGGCGGCGGGTGGGTGGCGGGTTGCTGGGCATGCCGCCCCCGATGAGTGTCATGTCACCCCCGGCGGCGGGGGAGGTTATAGGGGTACCCGTTCACTTGCTGGCGGCGGCGGCGGGGGGTTTCCCGGCGTACGATTTTGCGGCGCAGAGGCAAATGCTTGAGAATGAACTGGGAGATATGCTGAACAGGAATTTGAGCATCAATAATAATAATATTAATATTAATATTAATAACAATAACAGATCAGAAGAAAATGTTGTGAATGGAGGTGGTGAAGAGATTGAAGTGGCGGCGGATGACAGAACAATTTTCCTGACATTCTCCAAAGGGTACCCCATCAGTGAAGACGAAGTGATGGATTTTTTCACCAGGTAACAAAAAAAATTATACAACGCCTTTATTTTATTTTATTTTAATTATTTTATTTTATTATTTTCAGTCGTATTTTAAATATTAATACCGTTGCTCGCCATGTGTAACAACGATGTCATTAATATACGCTTGGCGCGTAATTTAAAAGACGATTATTGCAAAAATTGCCAATGATGTTTAGTTTAATTAATTAAATATTTTTAGTATTCACGTGGTTTTAATCGTGTCTCGTATTTTGAATATTAATACCGTTGCTCGTCATGTGGAACGACGATGTACGTACATTCGACGATTATCTAAGGTCGTATTTAAAATGCGATAATTGCAAAACTAAACTACAGATGATGTATATTTTTATTAATTAGTAAAATTTAGTGAAATGATCTTTTCAAATTATATAAAAATATCATTGGGATTTGTAATTAAATTATGAATATCTACTACTTTTGTGCAAGAGTCAAACAATATTTATAATTCAAGTAATTTTCAAACCGGTCAAAACCGCAGTTGACTCTTAGTCCAATAGTCAATTTTGTTGCAGTTTACATGCAAGTGACTTTTTGAGTAAAGCCACAAATATTTCTAATTAATTAATTTATTTATTTATTCATTCATTTATTACTGTTACTCAGGAGGTTTGGAGATTTCATAGAGGTCCTGATAATGCAAGAGGTTGGGGAGGACGAGCAAGTCCTGTATGCGAGGATGGTGGCTCGATCGGCGGCTGTGATCGATGGGATCGTCGGAGGGAACAAGGCTAAGTATGTCATCAATGGGAAGCATGTTTGGGCAAGAAAATATGTCAAGAAACAACATCAGAACAGGTGGTCCCCGCCCGGAGGAGATGAGCCGCCTCCGCCTCCGTCGTGTTCTTTGTTGGCAGCCGCCGCGCATGGTGAACAATCTTGAATCTGAGAATTCGAAAAAACAATGTGTGTGTTTTTTGATAAGTCCTATTTTATATACTACTTTTGATTTATACATAGTATATGATATGCCAAGACATAGTTGTGTGTATATGTTTTAGCATGTCATGTACTATAGTTTGTTGTGTGTTTTTTTTTTCTTTTTTCTTTTTTATAATAATAAGTGATGTAATTTTACATCGATACAATATGAACTATTTTGCTCAGTCTGTGATGAGAGATTGGGTTTTGTTGTTGATTATATGATATGATATTTTGATGGATGAAAATTTGTCTATGATATAAATTTATATGGTTTTGTTAAATTATTAAATGTAGTAGTTTTAAAGATTTGTTTAATTTGTGTTTGGTGTTTTAATTAATTTCTGTGGTAAATAATGTTTTCTGAAGTCGTGACACCATCATCAACTTCAAATTTCCAATGCTTTAAGTGTATGTAAAACACATTTTCTGATACTCTCTGTATATCAAAATTTATAATGAAACTCATTTCCTCAAGCAGAAAACTTAAATGGAGTATTAATTCAAAATTCTCCAATTATATATTTGTCCTATCTTTTTCCTTTAAATTAGTTTTTGTTTAGTTTGAATTGTTGGCATTGTGCTTCCAACCTCACATTTATAATCATATTTCAGAAAGCAAATGAGATATGATTATACAATAGGGATAGGCCAGCATTAATTATCATATACCGTAATCATTTAATTATATTTCATCCCATTTAGGTATAAATACATTCCATTATAATAATATAAGTCGTAATCATTTAATTATACTTCATCCCATTTAGGTATAATACATTCCATTATAATAATATAAGTCGTAATCATTTAATTATACTTCATCCCATTTAGGTATAAATAAATACATTCCATTATAATAATAATATAAGTTGTCTTAAATACCTTTTTTTTATCTCTCTCATTCTTTTTTCTTCTCTTGCTCATTTATTTTCTTCCACAGCTCCATGTATAAAAAAAAAACCTCACTTTTCTCTCTCAACCTCTCTGCAAATGTTTGCTCACCTTTCTCTCTCGTAACTTCGACAACAACTCCAAGCCATATCTGCAAACTCCACCACTGGGCCATGGATGTTGCTCCATCTTTTTTACTTGTGTGTTGTAATCTGATTGATGATTCTTAGGTTCATTTTCTTTTTTGATTTTGCTCCATATTTGATTTAGCCTTTTTTATTTATCTTTTATGAATGTTTTTTGAAAATTAGGTTGTATTTTTGGCGGAAAATAAATTAGTATGAAATTCAAGTAGTATAAATTTATTGTAAAAGATCAGTAAGTATGATTTGGTATGAAATTTAAAGTTCAGGTGGAAAATAAGGTAACCCAACATGCATAAATTATTAGAAAACATATTTTATCTACTAACTTCATAAGAAACATTTTATCTCTTAAATAACTTAAATGTTCATACTTTTACCTACCTTATGATGTGGACACCGAGTCGTTGAAGTACTTTGGAGGCCCATGATCGTATCTCTAAGTCGAAAATATAATTTATTTATTTAGTTTTAATTTTTTTTACGTTTAATAAAGCCCAGCAACGTCGTCCAGTCGGATGTCCTCCCAATCCGGTCGGATGGTAGTACAATTTGTTTTGTCCGACCGGACACATGCACCAATCCGGTCGGACGTCGCTAATCGGATTATTTTGAGTTTTGACATTATTTTTAGGGGCCTTATGCACTATTTATTTGAGTTTTGACATTATTTTTAGGGTTGTTGAAGTTTGAGATTGAATGAAACTTTGAGAGACGTCAATACGGCTCTTCCCTTTCATGTTCACGCTTATGCTGCATTGGTTGGTATCAGTAGACCGGGCACGATGCCTCCACGTTGCCAGCCACATCTCGACGCCACCGCTCAGCTCGATGCCAGACGCGATGCCGACGTCGTGGAATTGAGCCGCCAGGTCGCCGCTTTGGCTGCCGGTATGGACAATCTCCGGATTTTGGTCACCAACTTGTTGCCGCAGCAGGGCCACGACCCTCAACCACCACCTGCTCGCAACTTCACTGGACGACGACAGCCGCACGCCCCGCAGCACCAGCAGGTACATAGCGAGTCGGACTTGGATGAGGAGGAGACTATCGATGAAAACCCGTTTGCCGTTTTGGGCCACGATCCGCCGCGGGCAGGTCGCAACGACGACCACTGGTGGGAGTCCGAATTTAAGCTCGATATCGGGGAATTTGCAGGTGGCCTCGATCCTTGTGATTTTCTCGATTGGTTTAATACCATTGAAGATCTCTTGGATTTTAAATCCATCCTGGAGAATAAACGTGTAAACCTATTTGCAACTTATTTTCATGGGCCCGCCGCAGCATGGTGGTAGCAGCTGAAGCAGGCCCGCAGCCGCTTGCACAAACCTCTGATCACATCGTGGGGTAAGTTTCGAAAGTATTTACATTGTGAATTCCTCCCGTTCAATTTTGAGGGTACATTATTTCAAAGGTTCCACAATTTAAAACAAGGGTCTCATTCGGTGGATGCCTATACCAAGGATTTTTATCAGTACCTATCGCAAATCGATATTGGTGACTCGCCCAGCCAATTGGTTGCGTGCTATATCACCGGCTTGAAGCCCTCGATCCAAGACACCCTCACCCTCTTCGGACCGTTCACTGTGTTCGAGGCACACTAGCACGCTCTCCGTGTCCCGGCGTCTGGCGGACCAGGGGTTCTCCAACACGCGACCACCATCAGCGCAACCGGCGCCTGGTTCAGCAGTCCACCATCTTCCACCGTCTACTGCTGCGTCGCACGACACTGCTTCACCCAGTGCGCGTGTGCCTGATATTGGGTCATCTAGTGTGCGGCGAGATGGGTCATCGTCGTACCGCTTGTCCCTGTACACGACAACGTGCCTTGTTAGTTGATGATTGGGAAACATCCCATTTCGACTCTCCACCTATTTTTGATGAGGATCCGTCTGACGATTTAGGGAGACGTGGGCTCGTTGCTGGTCATTCGTCGTTCTTGATTGACCCCGAAGGCCTCGGTTTCAATCCCAAGAACAACGGAATCATGTTTTTGAGTCCACATGTATGATTGGGGGTAAGGTTTGCCGTTTTATTATTGATTCAGGTTCTTGTGAAAATGTTATTATTGTTGATTTTGTTAGTAAATTGAATATGTCTATGGTACCACGCCCTTTCCTCTACACTTTGGCTTGGATTCAGCGTGGTAATTCTGTGACGGTTGATCGTCGTGTGCATTTTTTATTTTCAGTTGGGTCGAAATATAAGGATACATTGTGTTGTGATGTTGTGCCTACGGATGCGTGTCATTTACTTTTGGGTCGTCCTTGGCAGTTTGATAGGTCTGTCATCCATGATGGATGTCAGAATACGTACAGTTTTATGTTTGAGGGCTCAAAAATTATCTTGCAGTCTGTGGTTCACCCCCACCCCAGTCTAATCCATTATTATTGGTGTCTCGGTCGGATTTCTTGCGTGGGGTTACCTCTGGGCCGTTTCTGGTTTTTCTATTGGGTGTTGGGCATTCTGAGGTGGTTTCGGTCGTTCATCTTATTATTCGTCAACTCCTTGATGATTTCGCTGATGTTTTTCCTGATGAGTTACCCCCGAGTTTGCCACCATTACGTGATATTCAGCATCACATTGATTTGGTTCCGGGAGCTTCTCTCCCTAACCGCCCTCATTACCGCATGAGTCCTGTTGAGCATGAGGAACTTCGGTGCCAGGTGGAGGAATTGGTTCAGAGGGGTTCTGTTCGACAAAGCTTGAGTCTGTGTGCGGTGCCGTCTCTCCTTATTCCTAAGAAATATGATTCTTGGCGGATGTGTGTTGATAGTCGGGCTATCAAAAAAATTACTGTCAGGTGCCGTTTTCCTATCCTTTGTTTAGATGATTTGTATATTAATACCGTTGCTCGTCATGTGGAACGACGATGTACGTACATTCGACGATTATCTAAGATCGTATATAAAAGGCGATAATTGCAAAACTAAACTACAAATGATGTATAGTTTTATTAATTAGTAAGATTTAGTGAATGATCTTTTCAAATTATATAAAAATATCATTGGGACTTGTAATTACATTATGAATATCTAGCAAGAGTCAAACAATATTTGTAATTCAAGTAATTTTCAGGGATACCTTTTGTACTCTATCCGATTTAGAATATACTAGATGATTCAAACCGGTCAAGACCGCAGACTCATACTCTTTAGGTTAGGCTAAAACAGGTTGTCGGAGATTCGCCGTGCCTGGAGAGGAGCGTCACCGCCGGTGCTTTCAGAGGGGGCGGAGCGGCGCGCCTCCGCTGTTGCGAAACGCCGCCATTTTGTTGCAGTTTACATGCAAGTGACTTTTTGAGTAAAGCCACAAAATATTAATTAATTTATCTATTCATTTATTATTGTTACTCAGGAGGTTTGGAGATTTCATAGAGGACTTGATAATGCAAGAAGTTGGGGAGGACGAGCAAGTCCTGTATTCAAAAAACAATGTGTGTTTGTTTTTTGATAAGTCATATTTTATATACTACTTTTGATTTATACTTTTGATTTATACATAGTATATGATATGCCAAAACATAGTTATGTGTATATGTTTTAGCATGTCATGTACTATTTTTTTTATAGTTTGTTGTTTTTTTGTTTTTTTTTTCTTTATAATAATAAGTGATGTAATTTTCTTTATAAGCATAAAGTATGAAACTTAGAGAGAAATTTTAAAGTACACATTTTTTATCTACTATCCTCGTAAAAAAATATATGTTATCTCTTAAATAACTTAAATACTTATACTTTTTACCAGTGACGGATTCACATTGGTTCATGGGGGTACAGCTGTATCCCCAAATTGAGAAATTATCATTATTATATAGTACTGAAAATAAAATTATACCCTATTTTTTATTGTAGTTGCAGACTAACACTGTCAAATTTAAAAAGAAAAAAAAAACAAAATCTTATCTAGTACAAGAGAAAATCCAAACTCGTTTTGTAAGATTAATAAATAGATATTAGAAATTTACTAAATTATATTTTGGATAATTTGGATTACTAAAAAAAAATTGTTAAGGGTGTTTTTATCTTTTGAATGATAAAAACATAGTGCTTATAAGCTTTTTTTAGTTAATGTATTTATTTTTGAGGAGTTTATAAGATCTATAAAGTCTTTTTGAAGTTTTTATAAACCCATAAACGTATGGGATATTTTTTAGAGCTTATAAGTTTTGCAAAACACCCTCTAACAAAGCAATTGGTTCTCTAAGCACGTTTTTTCTTTAAAAATAATTAGTAGTAGTTTCATTTGTATTTATTATTTGGTTCTATAAGTTATTAGCACTTCTTCTTGACTAAATGAATTATAATTGTAATTTTATTTTGGATTGGGTTGTGATTTTTAATATAAAATAATATTTATTAAATATATATCGCATTCCCAAATTTCAAATTCTACATCCGCCACTGCTTTTTACCTACCTCACCAACTCACTTGTTGGGGGAGACAATACACCAATATGTCTAAGTTGTGTTACACAAGATAGTATAATCGGGTAATACACACACACCCACCACACACCACACACACACACACCACACACACACACACCACACACACACACACACACATATATATATATATATATATTATAATATATATATATATATATTATTTTTTCCCTTTTTATTTTATTTTCTAATATTGGAGTAGTCCATTACGACCATATCAGATCCAACATACTTCCGTTAATATTAAAATATCTTTATAATTTCATACCTCTATTTGATTGAATCAGCCCCGGGTTAAATGGGTTACGACGCCACCAGTTGGAAAATTACCCTCCTAGTTCATGTTACACACGGGTCCTCACCGCTAACTTCCTTTTAGAGGAAGTTGAACTACAAGTTATCCGACTCCTTCAGCAACTGATCAGCACAGCTTTGGTTCATTTCCTACTCCAAGCATACGAGATACTTTGATTTATAGAGATAAATTAAAATATATTGAACACAGGTTGAAGAAAACGCCTATATTTTATTAAGAACTTAAAAGATAATTTATTATATTAGTAATTTCCTCTTGGGAGGAGATAACCTTTTAGGGCTCGTTTGGTTGGGAGGATAGGACAGGATAGAAGCGGATATCCTGGCTAATCCCGCATTTGGTTTACATGATATAAACCCGTGATAGGATCTCGCTTTGGCCTGATAACTTATCCAGTGGGTGAGAACCGGATTTAATTATCCGTGCTAGTCCTCGACCCGAATTTATAATTCTAACCCTCAACAGTATTAATTTTAGACAAATGTACCCTCATGACCTGGTCACATTACGCTCAAGACTCCATACATACCCGTTATCAGGACGAAGAACCCTAGTTGCATCTCGGCTGAATTTCCTACATCATACCACGTCGGGTCTAGTTGCTCAGGCACAATTGGGTGAAATCGAAGTTCAGATTGAATCACCAAGGTAATAAACCCTAACCTATAAATACGTGTCGGTGCAGAATTATTGTGTTCTGTTGGTACTCTTGTTGGCCCACTTCTGCGGAAGTGTGTTAATGCACCTTTGTACTTATTAGTGTGTGCTTATGTCTCTGTATCTACCCCAGCTCATATATACCCTTTTTATCTGCAAACGTGTGTTAGTTTTAGTTCTACATATATGCGCGTTTTTATGTCTCTGTATATACACAAGCTCGTACATTCATCTTTTCGAGTTGGGAGCCACTAATTGGCTTTCGTCTTCTCTATAGAACTTTCGCATCCTAAGATGGACATTGAACACGAAAATAGACAGATGGTTGTTATTGTTGAGGAAATAGTTAATTTGGTGAAATTATTTTTTATTTTGATTAATTTATACATGAGTCTTTTTATAGCACCACGACATCGCCGACGACGAGTTCGTGGGATCGTTCATTATAGAATGGCTGACAGACTGCCCGGTCAAATAAACGTGATGCATCGACTGATCGACATGAGCGACACGACGTGCATTGAGAACCTACGGATGGATAGGAATGCATTTGGTAGGTTGTGTGTCTTACTCAAAAATGTATGTGGTTTAGTCCGTACTCAAAATGTGCAGATCAGTGAGCAAGTTGCGATATTCGTGTCGGTCTTAGCACATCATAAGAAAAATCGTACTCTGAAATTTAAGTTCTTGAGGTTTGGACACACTATTAGCCTAAATATTAACCGTGTCCTTAATGCCGTCCTTAGATTGCACACTATCTTAGCAGCTGAACCTACTCCAGTAGATGAGTCTTGCACTAATGAAACATGGAGGTGGTTTAAGGTAACAATTGCAGTCATGTATATTATCAAACTCATAAAATTTATTTTTATTTGCTATCCTTAGTTTAGTTCGGCCACGCACGTCAATAATTATTGTGCAATTATTTTATTTCGTAGGGTTGTTTAGGCGCCTTATATGGAACCTATATTTTGGTACGGGTCCCATTGACCAAGCAGCCTCGTTATAGAACTCGTAAAGGAGGAGTAGTAATAAATGTACTTGGCGTTTCTGATCGAAACATGAAGTTTATTTACGTACTTAGTGGCTGGGAGGGTTCGGTGGCTAATAGTCGAGTCTTGCATGATGCAATCTGTGGGCCGAATGGGCATAGAGTGCCTTCCGGTATGATCAAACACAGTGTGCACTCCAATTACATTAGAGGCACTATCCTTCACTAATGTTTGGTTTTCCAGGTAATTACTATTTGTGTGATTATGGGTACGCCAACGGGCCTGGATCTCTAGCACCATATCGAGGGGTTAGATATCATTTGAAAGAGTGGTCGAATGGTCCATCAGGTCCACAAGATTATAAAGAATTATTCAACTTAAGGCATGCAAAAGCAAGAAATATAATCGAATGTTTTTCGGATTATTAAAGCAGAGATGGGCAATTCTACGTAGCAGTGCATTCTACCATATTCAAACACAAAATAGAATCATCATGGCTCATTGTCTCCTGCAGAATTATATTTGTTTGGCAATGGTTATTGACCCACTCGAGGAAGAGGAAATCGGTGAAGCGGACGAAGTCACACAAGAACAGCAGTTTGAGTATGTTGATCAAGTGCAACCTACTGAGATGTGGACAAACAGGAGGGATTCAATGGCTTTGAACATGTACAATAAGTGGAGAGGCATCTGATTATTATTTATCTTTGGCATGTAATGTTGGAACTTGTCATATAAATTGTTTTCTTTTTTTTTTTGGCATGGAGGAAGTGGTCAGTTGTTGAATTGAATTTGCCATGTTATTTTACTACATTCGAAACTATTTGGTGTACCAGCCATTTGAGTTATTTTTTTATGTACTCGTCGTAGACATTTACATCATTTGTTTATTGCATATCCGCTCCAATCGCTTAAGGGACTCGTATCTCGGAGATTTGGCCTTGATGACTATGATTGTATGTTTTTGTGGGTTTGTGCATATGTATATGATTGGATGTATTATATTATATGTATTTTTCATTTTTGTAGGTCTTTATGGAATCGTTTGCGAGTGTGGGGAAGTGCACACAATCAAGGGCCAATAGACATGTTTGGACCCAGGAAGAGGAGAAAGTGCTAGCAAATGCTTTGAAGGATCTTGTTGTTCTTGGATGGAAGTGCGACAATGGCTTTAGGTCTTGGTACACTCAAATACTTGAGCAGCACATAGCTCGAGCATTTCCGGGCATGGACATTCGAGCTGAATCTCACATAAGCTCCAAGATTCACGTGTGGAAGAAACACTACGGTTCCTTGACTATGATGCTCGGCCGGTCAGGTTTCTCTTGGAATGACACGAGTAACACCGTGGGAGTGAAAGACGATGCACACTGTAATCAATTTGTTAAGGTCCATTTTTTTAGCTGATTTATCTATTAATCTGCCATATTGTCATGTATATTATTGTTTTCATGTATATTCACAAAAGTACATAAATATATTTTACATATGACATATAAACATATATTACCCATATTTATATATCCATAACTATAATTCACACATATTTATATCTGTTTTACACAGATATTATTACATATTTTTTACAATTTTGTATACATCTTTATATATACATATAGGTATATATATATATATATATATATATATATATATATATATATATATATATATATATATTATACATATGTGTATTCACACGTAAATATACATATGTATTTGTACACACACACACACACACACACACATCCAGACTGTAATATATACATGTATAATATATATATATATATATATATATATATATAGTATATATATATATATATATATTATACATGTATATATTACAGTCTGGATGTGTGTGTGTGTGTGTGTGTGTGTATGTTTATAGGATTAGGTTCAAATGAGAACCATGTCCTTATAAACCTAGGGTCAATTATGGGCCTTAGATCTAATTAAATGGATGGATCGGATTTTTTGTGTATATAACTAAAATATCAATAAAACACTTTGATTGTATAATGAAAGCACTACTAGTATATAATAAAAGTACTAGTTCGCAGGTTCACATATAATGACATGGTTCCCATTTGAACCCACCCCTATATTTATATATACATAAAAATATTTAAAAACCAATGATTGTTGGCACTACAATGTCTAACTCCTGTGCTGGTTTATATATATATATATATATATAAGTAGTGGGTAGCTTTGTCTTTAATTTTTTTAAATATATGATTAGGGTAATTACACCAGGTGTTCCTATTTTCAGGAGGACGCCAACGCAAAAAAAAAAATGCGATTCAAGTCATGACCATTGTACGGGGATTGGTGTGAGATCTTTGGCAAGGATCGAGCTACTGGTGAAAACGCGCAAGGATTTGCAGATGCCGTGAACGAGCTTCCCCATCATCCCGAACAGCCAAACGGTATGGAAAATGATGGACCAACAATCTCTGAGTATGGCAGTCCAGCGGGCGAGTGCGAAAATAGCAGTCGCAAGCCTTGCGAGAGCAGCTCATCTGCCCGAAAAGGAAAACGTAAGAAAATAGTTGAGAATGATCCATTGTAAGAGCTATCGGTTGATAGAAGGTTTTTGTGAGAAAACAGTTAGTCGTCTAGGGGATCTAGCCCAACGTATTGGCTATCAACAAGATGCCAAAAAAATAACAAAAATCTATGTTTGATGCTCTGTCTACGATGAGTTTCCTAACGGTTGAGCAAAAACTAGCCGTGTCCAAGAAACTTTGCACCAACGGTGATGACGTGGACCTCTTCTTCAGGATGAAGATATCAAAGCGGTGATGGTCAAGATGTTGCTCGATGACAGCTTTAGATTTACAAGCGACTCGACAGACTTTCGATCTACTTCCTATTTTCTTGTAGTTATATAATGTACAAGTAAGTTGGACATATTGCTCTAGTAAGTTTGTGGTTCGGAGATTATAATGCATATGGTGGTCCTCAATTATCGTTTATCTATATGGGGTGTAATGTTTGAAACTTTTGTGTGGTTCATCCATTGTGTTTCATACGTTTTTAGTGTCATCAATCAATAATTTAAATTGAGTGAATTAATGTGGATGAGACTTTCAATTGATTTAATTTGTTGAAAATATGCCTATTCATGTATTAAAAAAATGGAAGAGTAAAAAACACTTGATTGTTGATACACCGTGCTGAAAACTTCAACAAATGTCCCACATCGGAAGCTGAGGTAGTTATGATAGAGTTTAAGACCGTCCACGTTACTACTGACCATCGGGATTAGCCCCTGGGCCGGGGAAGCAAGTGAATTGGGCTGCGCTATTGGTCTGCGCTGCGCTATTCGGCTTCGAGTTGTTCAAATGAATAGGGCTGGGGCCTGGGCTTTGATCTCTAACCGGATTGGCCCGGGCATGAAGCCTATTCATTGCCCTTTTTTGACATCAACTTCCTGCCTTTTACCACCACAATATTTCTTTTATATAAAATATTTTTTCCCAACGATAAAATCATTGGTGTGAAAATTATAATTTTTTGGAATCAATCAAAAACAAGTTTGTATTTATTTTATATTATTGAATTTAATCTCTTTCTATTCTTGGTCATCCCTAAGTTATACTTTAAACGCCTACGGGCATGCATGTGTTTTTTTGTTCGAAAAAAGTGAAAGAAAGGAAATGAAAGGTGGTCTGCGCCGGTTTTTTTTTTTGTTTGTTTGTTTTCTTTTCCTTTTGGAAACGCATATTTTCCTACACAACAGAGGTATTTATATCATTCATCCCGTCTAAAATTTATATTCATAATACAAACTGCTCCAAATTTAATATTTACACAATAACTTCCATCAATGTTGGTTATTAAATCTATACCCTATCCAAAATCAATATTTATAAAATTCCATTTAAAAGGATACATGCACGCAACCATATGTTAGGATGTTATATAAAATCACCTCTCCATTTAATATTACTATACTTTTGTAAGATGCTCCAAAAGTTACAGATGGAAATATGCCTACAAAATTGGTCGTAAATTATTAATAGGAATTGGCTCTATCTGGCCTTAAATTGAGAATTTTTTGCAACAACTGCCCCTTAAAAGTTTGATATCCATAGTTAGACCCTATATTCATGCATTCTATATTATCACGAAAAATAAAAGATGTATTGTTAGAGCTTAATCATGTCATAATCATTTATTTCTCGGACATGAAATAGAATTTTATTATTTTTCTTGTCATAATAATAATAAATAGTAACCTGATAATATCCCCATTAATTTACGATTAAAAGAACTTTGTGTAAAGTTTCTCCAACAAGTACATATTGTTCATTCTTTTTTTGAAAATTGTTCAGCCTTAAATCTTCCCACGTGGTAAATCAATTGATTTTTTTTGGGTATATGGAGAGTTTTAAAAGTGATTAAATCTCAATTAGGGAAACATACATCCACCACGAATATGCATGGGTCGTGCGGTATAACTCAATAAGAGCAGTTGACTTTTATCCATTAATGCTGCCAACATAAGATGGCCAATGTTGCATCTCCTCCCTCCTGATCTCGTGTAATTGTTGCTCTATCTACTTAAGTGACCATTAAGTAGGGTAGGTAGATGTCAATCGGCACTGATTTTGGTAGGTATAATTTATGATCCTAGCAAATGCTCCAAACACATATTGCCTACAAAAAGAACAATCTGCGGACAAACTAAACATATTTTCCATATCTGCAATGACAAAAAATCTAGGAGAAAGAGAAATAAGGTATGTTTTACTATTCTTGACATGTACAAATTATTTGCCGGGGTGAAAAAAAATAACAATGGACTTACTTCACTTAACTTGCCTCTGTTTGCACTTTCGTATTGGAATTTTCTTTTCTTTTTTTTTTTTAGGCGGCGAAAATGGTGAGGACGAGGAACAAGTGGGCAAGAAACGTATGGCCTTGGCTTAACTGAGACCCTCGTTCGCTGGGGTATAGTTGAGACTACACGCTGATCATCGATGAGAGCGACGACTCGGACGAGGAAGACAACATGTCAACCGACGACGATGATATGGAAGTTCACTACGATCCCGCTTGGGTTGACGAAGGCATGGATGATCTCTTTTCGGACGAGGAGCCACAAGCCAATGACGATAGTGATGACGATGCGAAGTCCATCGTCATTGATTGACTTTCATAATTCTCATGGGTTATGCCGAGATGCTTGTTTAATCAGTGTGAAAATATTAATGTGCATGTCTACTTCTGTTTTTCGTTGTTTTGCTTTTCTATGTTGTTGCATGGTTTATGGTATTTCAGTTTAGTTCAACCTCCAATGGTGTTGTCGTGGGATTTTCATGTTTTCAAGTGTATCAAAAGGAGGAACTTCCACTAGAATATCAGGACTATTTTACTAGCACCGTCATTTCATTTTTTTTATTATACTTGCACCTGATTGCTTTTACAACTTCACCAAGGTACATATTGGAGCTTACAGTATTTGTGAAATAAATCCAACTAAGGGCTTCACAAAAATATGATATTTGTAATATAACAATCCATGATTACACCAAAGTTAATTGCAGCATGCACGGTTGTATTGAAAATTGTCCATGCTCACAAACTTGATAAGGTAGCACACACACACACATGCATAATGAAAACAACAGAAAAACAAGATACAAAAGCACCATCATGAGTGATACCCGAGAAACAGAAAACAGATGACAACCTAGCCTCCAAATGTGTTCGAACCTTTGCACGGGGATGGGACATACCGACGTGGTGGACGACATAGTGGTGCGGGAGTGTTAGAAGAGTTTTAGTGGTGTTGAAATATATCAACGGGTTCATGGCTTGGTATTATCAGAATTCGATTCAATGTGTTTCAAGCTTTGAAAAGTGAAGGAAAAAGAAAAATAAGCAATTAACCTAACTAAACTACACTAGAAATTGAAATAGCAAGTGGGTAGAATGCCTCGTCGTATGCCTCAAATAGAAAATGCAAAGCAATAATGAAAATAAGCAAGAAAATGCAATGTTTCACCAAGTACAAGCATGCAAGCACACGGTACAACTATGCATAAAAACTCAAATAATGAAAATTAGCAAAAATTGAAAGCAGCAATGTAAAGAGCAATAAAAGTTGACATGAAAGTTTAAAACTTTATGAGAAATAACGAGAAACGAAACCTAGATCTAAGATTCAACCTAAAACTATGCATGAAAATTAAATTGCAAATAAAGCATGTGAAAAACTCAAAATCAAGACGATCCAAGACCCAATATATGATCTAGACGTATCACTCATCTAGATTCCATAGCCAATTCTTAAGATTTAATATGAATTCAAGTTGCTAAGATAAAAGGCATAAAATGAAGAACAAGCATGGTAATGAAGAACAAAGCATGAAAATGAAGAACAAAGCATGGAAATAAAGCATAAAACATGAAATTGAAAGGAAACTTACTTGAATTAAGAAATGAAGCAAAGCTTGAATGTAATTGCATCAAAAGTAACAATCMAAAKGAGTATTTRGATTCTTCTTWGGCTTACAAACCCAAGGAGGTGCTTGAAATTAAATCTAATCTAGGAAAAGAAATTACATCAAAACTTGAAATTGAATCTAAAACCTAAGAGAAAATTATCCAAGAGCTTGAGAGTGATTTTAATCCCAAACCCTAGCTTGGGTTGGGAGGGGAGTTGCTCCCTTCATAGGTGCAAGATGTAGACTTTTTATAGTTGTTTGTAGGGGCAAAAATGCTCAAAAAATTTTCGAAGTCTCAGCGTCGCGGTCGATCGACTGCATTGCCAAAACGGGGGAAGCTACTGTCCGACAGTCTATTTGGAGCTCTTTCAATTGATCCGTGACCAGTCGATCGACCACCAGTCGATCTGGCAGTCGATTTAGAGCTTTTCAGTCAATCCTGGATGCTTTCGGCTCGAATTTCTCGTGTTCCGATCCAAAACGTCTGCCGAGTGAATATAATCCTTTTAGCCACGTACAAAACAAGAATTCAAACTTAAAACCCCAAAAATAGCACAAACATCTCACATTTCGTACTCTTAAAGCCAAAAAAAACTAACAAGAAAATGACCTAAGAACTAGAATAAATGACTCAAAACGACTTAAACCAACGCTAAGCTCTAACTAAAAATACTAGGAAAAACACAACAATTACATGCAAAATAGGGAGTCCTAGTACCAGAAATACATGAGCTTGATGTGTGTTCAGGCGATGGCGGTGGTTGATTAACCAAATATTCAGACGTGAAGCCAGATCCTCCGGCCAAATGTTCGCATAAATTACGTAAAGAATGGGCTCCACTTGAAGAGGACTCAATGATGTTTATGGGCTGCTGATGAGGAAATCGACGAGGGATAGGAGGTTGGGCAGCCAGTCGAGACGATTCCATTTGAGAGGACACATTGATGACGACATCATTTGGGGTTGGTGGGGAACCATACAAGCCATCAAAGACAATTCGTAGATCATTCCAACTCGGGTCCCCTGATACTTAGTACGCTATGCAGAATGGTTCTTTCTATGGCAATGGCATGTAAGTAATAGGTTAGTGACTTGTGTATTGATTAATTGAGAAGGAGGTTGGAGTGTAGATAATGTACTCAAAGCCAAACTGAGTTGTACTAACCTCAAACATGGCCTCCCAAACCTCATACAGTGCACTCATCATGACGGTCTCACTATAGTAGTTCACATTGCGTTGGCGCAGCATCCAACGAAAAACCCGATATTGATTTTCGAGCACGGCAAGCCTGTCGATGCAGTACGTGTAACTGTAATCCGTGCCAAATTCAATATTAAGTATGTCGACGCAGAAGTGAATTGACGTAGTGTTGACCTTCCCGGGCTTGAACAAGCCTAGGGTGCGTTGGTCAACCAACAAGTTGATGAAAAACTTGTCAACGTCCTCGGTCCATCAAGTGGTGTAAAGGTATTCTTCCTGATCAACCGGGTATATTGGGTACCCATTGGACATTTGTTCTTCTTATTTTTTTATGAATGTTAGTAGCATTAAATGGATAAGTTGTTGTGTTTGTGACTTTTTTGGTATTATAAGCTCGTGTTTTTATAGATAAGCTACACTTGGAAGGGGTGAGCAAAAAAGATTCCATTTAATGGACTTAACTACTAACTTTGTGCAGGGAATATATTCCCTAACCACTGTGCTTTCGATCAATGTGTGGTAAGAAGGCTTATTTGTACTATTGCAGGGAATATATTCCTGATAAACGGCAGAATCCCTTTTTTAACTTTGTCTTCTGGGAACAGTAGACAAAGCTTGTGTTTATTCAACATGCACGTAGATTCATGTCACCAAGTTGGAAGTAGAGGACACGATATATCATTGCTCATACATAATTCAAGCTTCACAGATCATGACAATATCATAAGAGGGCAGTTGCTTTTACACCAATTTCATTAAAAGATGTCACACATTTACACTAGAGATCATTGGAACATAAGAACGACCAGAAAAAAAATGTGGACAACACAATAGTAGGTAACATGATCAAATGTGTTAAACATTCAAATTCAAAAACCACATATAACAAAAGCAAAACTTAGCTATATACATAAATCTACGTTGCACATTATGTTAGTACACCCCTTACGGGTTCTGCTTACATAACCATATGTATACCGACCCGACGACAGGATGAATGATAGTATCCATACCAACAAAATAGCACGGTCAAACTCAAACACCAAGAGAGGATAGTGCAACGTGAAGCCCTTGACATTCGTGCCTTATAAGCGGCCAACTGCGTCCTGTAGTTCATCAGACATTGTGATAATTGCTCGTTTAATGCTCTTGTATGCTCGTTTCCCTCTGGATCAAGCCAATGGAAGAAATTACATTTTTTGTCATGTGCAATCACCGATATAGGTCTCATATCAATCACGCCGCACAATAAACATATCGTATTATATATTCGTTACTATTTAAGTTCAATATGTATCAAAGAAATAACATAAAATATTGTTTTACAGGAATCATGTATTTACCCCCCTTCGCGGACACGACACAAAACTTCGATCAGAATTCCTTTTGTTTTAGAAATTAGAACTCTTACGTTCATATCACAATCACACTTATTAGGGACCTCTACATTGCAGGTGCAACAACGAAATGACATGTTATACGACTGGGACGACCAGGAACTCCGACTCGAACCCATTTTTTACGGTGTTGGTGGTAGTTGAGGGATAGTCATCGTATTATTAAAAGACAATAACAACGTGCATTCATAAAATCAAGATTGGAAAACAGAAGGTCCAAAAATTCATCAATTCAATTGAGACTACAACATATGGTTAAGCTCGAATCTCAAACCCTATGTAACACAGGAAACCCAATGCATAAACATGTATTTAAACTTCAATTACTATGTAGGTAAAACAGTTCCACCTACTTGTGAAATCGGGATTAAAAATATCACTCGCACGGATAGAGATATAAACCCCATATACTAGCATCAATTTGAATTTTCGGCCTCAATTGTGCAAATTATAATCGAGATATGATAAAAGAAGAATTTCTAGGACGAAGAGGGCACGGGTCTACCTTTGTTTTGCCTCAATCGTAACCTTCAGCACTGTCCCAAATGGATTCAGCAGATCCCCTTGTGGGTGGAGGGTGCGGGTTCGTGGCGGAGAAACCCAAGACCTTTTTTTCTTGATTCGGAATATAACAAAACTAGGTTGAGGGTGGTCTGGTCAATTTGGCTTTTATCTTCCTATCCAACGAACCAAACGAACGAAATATCATCACCCCTAATTTTATGAATCGCTCAGTCATTTCCTCCAAACGTGAGAATAAATTATCCCAATAGTACTATCCCGAGAGCCCTTATCAATTTGTCCAATCCCAACATCCCAACCAAACGAGCCCTTAGTCTCTCATAGAGAAGGCTTGCACTCGAAAATATATAAACTTACTATTATAAAAACTTATTACAACATTCTCTAATTCTTGCACTCCAAACTCTCACTTGTATATTTATTTATTATTATGAGAAAATGAAACGTAATGAGCGATGTTTTCTACTTTTCCAGACGCTCGGTATTTATAGACCTTACTCTGGATTCCAAAGCTTGTTGATAAAAGATGCGTCATTGCTTACATTTTTTCTCTCTATTATTGCGAGTCAATGGTCCTTTATTTTAGTGTCCACTGAATCATCTATTGCTGGTCCCTTTTAATTCAGTCATCTTGTGTTGTTGGGAAATATTATCACATGGTAGTTTGGCGTGGTCCCCACGCTTTTTTGAAAGCAGCTGGTCTTTTGCTATATTCTCTTGTCAGTCCGGTTTGGGTCGAAAGCCTTTCCCAAACTCGAGTTCCTTCTGATCCGGGCATGTTTGACAGACCAGGTCAATCCATCGTTCGGCATACGCCATGTTACAATATTAGGTTTCTTTACTTACCAGAATTTTATTTTCCCGTATGACTATTCTCTTTATTTCGAAAATAGTTTCTACAAAGCTTGTAGTTGCTCCTGTTATTCAATTCGGGAGGAATGATCAGATCGCTGAATTGAAAGAACTTGAATTGTAACGCCCCAAATAATATATTACCTTATTAATAATAAAAATAAATAAACAATCTCTCACCTTATGTTCGTTAAAACTTGCTACATTATTAGACTCAATATAACTAAACTTTACATCAAACAAAAACTAAACTAATAAAAGTAGCCTTAGCTAACGAGCCACTCTTCACCAGGAGGATCTAGATCAAGGTCACTCTCACAACGTTATTATATGGAAGGTTTGGTTTTAAAACAAAAGAGAGCGTGAGCTAAAAGAGCTCGGTGAGGGAGAAAAATGAAAATGCAATTTTTTTTTAAAATATAAAATTGATAAGAGTTTAAAAAATAATTTTTATAAAATATCAAAGTACTTGGTGTGCAAAAATATTTTCATGCGTGCAACAGAATTCTAGTCAATCACACAAGCAACAAACACATAATTCAATCAGATTATAACTAGTATTTCATTCAAATTAAAATACTTTAGAAATAAATAAACAATAGATTTTCCCAATAAATTAACCAATTAGAGCATTTAGAATAGATAACTAATACTAACTTATTTTAAAAAAATCAATATAAATAGTTAAAAGTTGAACAGACAAGAAAATCTGTCACGTTCTAAAACAGTCAATCCGATTGGTGAGTGTCCAGATATGGAATTCTAGAGGTAGCTCCTGCACGTAGCACCTAGCTCCCGAAGGACTCTAGAGGTGCCTCCCACGCGTAGCACTTAGCTTCCAAGTCAGATTAACTCACATAACATAATATCGATTGAACATAAAATTAATTCATACGGATGTATAGTATCAAGTTGAGACTTCATATATGGCGTGTTGAGGATATTGGGCCTTCGCGAACGTTGTCTAGTACCCAATATGTCTGTAAGATCCCCCTTTATGGTGAAATTTCCGACATGTGACACTGGCGCATCAGGTACTGATTCATATGAAGCCATACTTTCGTGTGGATTGAGACTTGTTAGTAATTGTGCAGTAGCACTTCTTGGAACAAAGGTTGAAGATTCTCTTGAGTTCATTTTTAGATCTACAATACCCAATCCGGCGAAGAATTGGACAAGGTCGTGTAGATCTTCAATATTGATTTTTTCCATTACTTCTTGAGATGTAATGGAGTTCATTTGATGATAATCATCATTTTTTCTTCCTCCGTTGGTTTTCTTATAACCTCGGTTGGTTTCCACTTTTGATGTAAAGGGGTTCTGTTTCGAAAGTTATACGTCGTCTTCCTCCGGATGTACTTGACTTAGCTTCAAGGGTTTTGACTCGTTTAACATCAACTAGAATTTCTCTTGTTTCTTTTTGATGTTCAAGTATCTCTTTGATCTCACATGTATACGTTGTTGGTGGTGGTCGATATCTTGTACTATTTTTTGAATTTCTCCAAAAAAAAATTGGATTCTTAAAGGAATCTGCTATCATTTCGCTGCAATCGGATCTATTGAAGGGATTCATGAGCTGCATCCCTATGATTTATCAAATCCGTTTTTATCATTTGATTTACTCAAATGTAACTCAAGTGATACATTTTTTGTTTCTCGCATTATCTCAAGGTTTCCCTATAAACTCCTGCAAGAGCTTGTTCCCATATGTTATTTTCTCTTGATCATCTAACTCGTATTTCCAAAATTTAAAATATCGCATGAAATGAATATATTTCGAACACACGTTCGAATTCATTTTTGCAAATAGATCTCCTCATCGAAAGTTAATTACATAATTATAATTATTTTTTCTTAAAAGTTCTTAATAAACCTAGGTTATGATATCATTTTGACCGTCCCACTCCCGCACTTGGCTAAGGAGTTTCCCATCAAAAGGTACCTATCAGTTTGCTAACTTAGAACACCACATTTCGAATTTGATGGGTCACCCCCTACGGAGAGTTGTGCTTCGGGATCACAAGCCACGCAGTAGAAGCTCGAGGTTTTTATAAGTTCTTATACCATTTTTAGGCATAGAATAAATTGGGCAAAACTATAAGAAAATTATAAGAAAATCGTCGATGGGGTTAGTTTTAATGTTAATTTTAAATTGATGGGTATAGTAGTAATTTTACCAAATTTATGTATAAAAATTGTTTTTTATGAACCTAGTAGAAAGAAAAAATCCTTATGGTCAAAGTAGTCTACTTATGGTTACCTGAAATTTAATGTGAAGTATGTCACAATATAGTAAGGAACTTAATCGTAGTACGACGCATGACCAGAGCCTGACAACTACCGATGAGAGCGACAACTATCAATATGAAATTAACATGGGTAATATGAAATTCATATAAATTTTATTTGAATTAAATTTGGAGAAAAAAATTGAAAAATAAAGTTAGATTGGCTAGTGAGTGTAAATTTGATTAAATGGGAAATTGAATATGCAAATGAGAAATTAATGTTTTCAATGTATTATTTGGGAAAGAGTATATGAGAATTGTCCCATTACAATACAACATTAATGTCAATAATACCAAGAAACAAATCCGAAACTATTGGAAATAAACAACATTTTTCAACATAATTATTGAAATTAATGCACTTCATCTTAAACAATTTCTACATCATAAATGAGGAAATCATTAACAGACAAAACCAACTTCATGCAGAGACACATCTTAATATGTTGGCAAGAAAGGCGGCACGATCATAACGAACATGCTTTCTCAAACTCCTTTTGCTCTTTGCGACAAAACTCGAATTCATTGGTGTGGTAATACATGCACCCGGCATAAGAGTCCAATTCTTTGTTGCAGCTCTGCTGGATATCTCTCAACCTGCAAACACCAACCACAAACTCTTCGATATTCCGGATGATACACATGCAAAGATTATCTTTTCGCCTTTGAAAATGTACAATCGCTAGCATAAGCACTAGAAACAGAACTCTATTGTTAAAAAGGTTACCCCTGAGGTTTGTGGTATTCATTTTGCCTTAACAGTTGCTTGACCTAACGGAACTTGCTGATATTGTTAAATATTTTACAAATTACACCTCTCAATTTTTGAAATATTACAAACAGCCCCAATTTTTTATCTGACTAATTGTAATGATTAGAAAAACTAACAATTCTAAGCACTCGATCTAAGTTACTCTCCTGCAGTGGAAGTTACTTCTTAGAGCTATTATTATCATCCTTGTTTAATACACAATTAGTCATTGTGTCAGATGAAAAGTTGATAAGCAACTGAAGAGAAATATAAGCATCATCCATACACACATGCAATACTGAAACCAAAAAAAAAAAAAGGAACACGTGAGATGAAACTTCAATATTAAAAGAATACAATGCAAATAGAAAAACAAAAGGAAGGGTTATTATTTACATTTCAATGTCCATGGATGGAGACGGTAGAGGAGGAAAAGATGCTTCTCCGGTGAACACATGTTGACATAAAGACTTCGTAAATTAAACATATAAGTCAACATGCATTCACAGGGGAAGCACATGTTCCACCTCCACGGTCTCAATCCATGGACATTGAAAAGTAATTAATAACACCCCCCCCCCCCCCCCCTTTTTTTTTTTCTATATTCTTTTAATATCAAGGCTTCATCTCACTTTTTTTTTTTTGTTATGTATTGGGGGTTTAAGAATGATGTTTATAATTGTTTAGAATTCTCTTCAGCTGCTTACAAATTATCATCAACACAACGTAACTATAACTCGACATCACATGGTTGTCTGGTACCAAGGCAGGAGAATAACTTAGACCAAATGCGTAGAATATTATTTGACCTGATACTTGATATCAGGGGAGGACTATAGTGAAACTGACAATATGTACTTAATTGGCTTTCACGGTTGAGAAAGCTATTAATTGACTTAGCTAATGGAAACAAAAGGGAAAAGTTTGAGAAAGAGAGAAATCAGAGACAAGAAGAAAATACAAGGGTGGAAACAAATTAAATGTGTATCCACCTCAATATAAACTTCGATTTAGACCAAAATGAAGAAAGAATACCGGGTGTTCTCAAACTGGCCTTCGCATTTTAAGCGAGGCACCAAACGTCTTGTGATAAGTTGAAGCTGCTTCAATAAACTATCATCGAAATCTTGAAGAAAAATTGACAGCACATCTTCAACATAATTTTACGAAATGAATTTCCATAACAATTTAAATCGGATAGCTTCAACAATATTAATGAGAAGTGTTATCACTGCACTTGCAATCAACAAACTTGGGTGTTTCAGGTTTGATTCAAAAACTGAGGACAAAAGTTGTGCTTGAAATGGTAGTTTGTCCAACAAAAACTTGAGATATTAGTTTGCTTGCAACGATACATAAGTCCATCAACATAATTGACATCTGCAAACCAATACCTTATGTTTCTTAACTTCATATCCATGTAGGGATAATCTATTCTCATAATCAATTATTAAATTGTAAGGTCAATTATCTGGTTCGAGAGGAAACTGACCCAACAATTTTATCATTAATTATGAAAACAGATAATCTATACATTGCAGATGTCAACTATGCTGATGGACTAACCCCTCTTTGGGTTTGGAGCACGTATGAATCACAAAATCTATGACAAACTAATATCTCAAGTTGTTTGTTGGACATACAACCTATTTTCGGAATCCAATCCTAAACACTAAGACCGTTGCAAGCGCACAAATAACACCAGTCAATAACTTTGCAAAAGCTATTCGATTTGCTAGATTTAAACTGTTACGAAACTTCATTTCGAAGAATTATGTTGAAGATGTGCTGATCAGTTCGGACCTATAGTGGTTGCTTAAGGATTTGGAGAAACTCTAAGGCATTGTTCAACCTTACTAGAAGATAGACAAGTTGTTGAAGTCTACCAACCCTACTAACAACATAAAAGTGAGTGCACTGTCACTAAATAAACCGGAAACCAACTCAATCCAGCTTTTCATATACAAAAGATGCCCAAACAAGTTTAGATTATAATTCGAGACACGCTTGTACGATATGAAATATTAGATGTCGTTCTGGATGTCGTTATGCACAAGTATATAAGCTTCTTTTTAACTTACAGATGAAACACGCACTGAGTAACTTGGCGACCTTTTTCGAGGCATTTCTCGGGGTTCGGATCGTCCTTCTTGCACTTAAGGAAAGCTACATTCTCACCACGACATCGAGTCCCTATATGCTTTGCTGCAGCCATTAAAACAGATGAAGCCGGAACGGGCTCTCCAGTTGTATCGACTGCACTTGCCATCCTTAACCAATAAACCAAATCAAAACTATCACAATTCATACACATTATTCCTCCAAAAATTTTAAGGAAAGTTACAAACAAAAAATTGTTAAAATACCCACAGAAGTATAATTAAAAATCCATAGTCCAAGCATAACAATTTTTATTTTTTTTCATTCTCTCTACTTGAGCCAAAAAAAAAAAGGAAAAATAATATTTAATAAAGCATTTGAGTTAGTATGGAGTGGCATTATACAATACACATAAATCTACACTCCCAAAAGCCACAGTATTTCTATAGCACCATGAATAATTCTTACCCAATTCAACAAATTCATCAGAAAAATTACCAAATCTAAACCTAAGAAGAAAATGAAATACTCACGGAATAGTAAAATATCAACCATTACAACTAAATCATCAGAATTACGAGAAAATAATATTTAAAAAGGAAGATAGATCGATAGAAACTACGCTAACCTTTTCTCTTTCTCCCTTCTCTGTTTGTGAATCAGTGAGTGAGGCCGAGTTCAGAAAACAAAGTTTGGCGAAGAATCGGCTTTCGTAATCTAGTACTAATGGAGAGGACTAAGTTTGTCCTTGTAATTAAATATTGGGCCTACGAATCGATGATTACCCAAGCAGAAGGTCGGGATTATCAGTTCTTTGTTTAATATTGGGCCCATCAGCGGATCATAAGAGAAGGGCCGAGCTTTTAATAAAGCCCAAGTAAGGTTTTAACTGAACCGGATTTGCCGAAAAAATCTCTCTTCTTTCTTTCTTTCTCTTTTTTTTTTTTTCGAAAAGATTTTAATCTGGCTCCATTCTTGAACAAAAACGAAAAAATATTAATCCATTTTAGTTTCTTTTCCCCGAAACGACAGTATATTAAAACTAGACAATATTTATATACAACTATTGACAAATACAAATTGACTCCTTTTCACACGAGTTAATGAGTAAAAAGACACTGCACAAGGAGACAAGTCTCTCTCATACGAGTAGGGCTGTAAACGAGCCGAGTCGAGTCGAGTTTAGAAAATTTAAGCTTACTCGTTTATTATTGAACTCGAGCTCGAGCTTTTTTTAACGAACATATCGATGTCTCGCGGGCTTTTTCGAGTTTAATCGAGCCTAAACGAGCTCAAAAGATATTAATTATTAATTAAATTATTCTTTACTTTATTACAAAAATAAAATAAAATATTTTTTAAAGTATATAATACACCTACTAGGATACGTAAACAAATAAGTTTATATATATTTCTATATTTTTGATATGAACAAATATAAAAATTATAATTAAAACCAAATTATTAGTTTAATTTATACGAGTTTAATAACGAACTCATTTTAGAACTCACTAACGAACCCGCTCACGAGCTAACGAGCCGAATACCATGAATTTAGAGTTTGCTCGTTTATTAAACGAGTTCGAGCGAACTTTTATCGAGTCGGGTAGTGAATAGCTCACGAACTGTTTGGCTCATTTACACCCCTACATACGAGTAGAAAAGATTACTAGTTAATTAACAGGGAAATTCCATAACAAGACCCGATTTTACAAGATCGTATCAAATTAAAGCCTAATTTTTAAACTCTTCCAATCACAAGCTTCAATTTTTAAATTTTCTCAATTTAAAGCTTAAATTTTCATTATATTTCCTACTCCAATACTCCTATTAACCATGATCATGTGAATAACTATTAAAATGATGACTTGGCAAGTTAATACACAAGTAGCACATACTAACTTAATTCATTACTAGAGTTTAATCATTTTGACCAATTAGGCGTGTTCCCTAAAATTGTCCAGTTGACTAATATTGTCATAAAGAGTTATTTGCACAATTTAATAATGGATGGAATTCAGAGGTAATTTCTCAATATTTAAAAACACCCTTATCAATTAAATAAATAAAGGCTCACAGTGTTCATACTAATTTTTAGTGCATGTGCACATTCATAATAAATCTTGATTGGTATTTCAAATATATTTTGTATAAATTATATTTAGAGATTAACCTAAAAGAATAAAATCAGAGATTGTCATTTCTTCCTTATTTAAAAATAATTTAATAATAACTTAATTTATTTACCAAAAAAAAAATAATTTAGTTGCACAGTTCTCTACTCCAATCTATTTAAAAAAGATCAATATATTTTTGGAGTTTGGTATCTAAAAATTTCCAATATATTTAGTATCAAATTTAGGAGAAATGACTAATATGTTCCGTAAAATATTTTTTAAATAGATGCCAAACATATTGGTAATTTTTAGATGAATTACGTACTACTTGTGAGTTAAGTTACAAAGTCACCATTTTAATACAGTTCTTTACATGACCATGGTTAACAGGAATCTTGGAGTGGGAATTATGATGAAAATTTAAGCCTTAACTTGGGAAAATTTGAAAATTGAAGTCTTTGATTGGGAGAGTTTAAAAATTAGGCCTTAATATGATACGATCTTGTAAAATCGGGTACTCTTATGGAGTTTCCCCGTTAATTAACAGTATCTCGCGGATTCATAAATGCAATATATTTTTTAATTTGTTTGAGAGCAATTTTCATATAAAGTCTTGGAAATAAGTATTTTTTTATATATATAATAGATATTTATGATTAACTTTGAATCTGGAAAAAAAAATCATTTCTGAAAAGTTAGAAGTTAAAGTCTTGTGATAATACATCCAGTTAATTCATATTTATTAAAAATAAATATTATGGGTA
The DNA here is from genome assembly GCA_014905375.1 of Phtheirospermum japonicum. Taxonomy (NCBI): domain Eukaryota; kingdom Viridiplantae; phylum Streptophyta; class Magnoliopsida; order Lamiales; family Orobanchaceae; genus Phtheirospermum; species Phtheirospermum japonicum. The sequence continues at coordinate 550,642 of BMAC01000846.1, forward strand.
AACCACAATCTACTTGTGCAAATTCCATTTCTTATATATAAAATGTACTTTTTACATTAAAAAAAAAAATCAAGGGAGCAATTGATTATCATTTCAGTTTGAGATGTTCTAAAAAAATGATTCAAGAGTTACCTTACATTGTTAATCACTGCCCCCACCCCCCTCCAATCACTTCAATCTATTTTAAAATAAAGCATTAATTATTATTACATATTTTTCATAAACTTTAGGGGCAATTGTCAAATACTACATAGGAAAAAATATTTTTGTCAAATATTAAGATTAATTATACAAAATATCAAATAATCCAACCACAAATATACAATTACAAGATTACCCCTAATAATAATAATATAATAATAACAATAATATCAATAAACAATACACCACCACCTCCCGCCGGCCACCCCACCGCTGCTGTTGTCCGGCTGCAGGAAAATTTTCCGGCGATATTTTTTTTTTTGCCCAACAAATATAAAGTTGGAAATATCACTATAAAGTAAGAAAATTTTAATAAAAAATTTTCTTACTTTTTCATACATAAAGTATGAGATTTTCACTATAAAGTAAGATTTTTTTTTTATTTTTTTTTTTGGGAACATAAATTAAAATATCTTTATTTTTGGAAAATAAAGTAAGAAATTTCACTATAAAATAAGAACTTTTCCTACTTTTTCGAATATAAAATAACAAGCTTTCTTACTTTAAAAGATATAAAGTAAGAAATTTTATTAATTTTTTGAACATAAAGTATGAAACTTCACTATAAAATAATAATATATAGTTTGTATTAAATAAGAAAATACATAATAATAATTTGCTATTAGGCAATAGTTTTTTTTCTCTATTTTTTTTTTGGCAAAACAAAAGTGTGTAATAAGTAAAAAAAAAAATAGTAATAAGTAAAAAATACATAACAACATTTGCACATCAAAGCAAAAAACTTTTGCAATCAAATAAAATACTTTTTGTCATCAAGTATGAATTTTTGGATATTAAATAAAAAATCTGTTACATATAGTAAGAAATTTGTACATATAGTAAGAATTATTTTCGGTGACCGAAATTATTTTTTGGACATTAAGTAAAAATGTTTGGACATATAGTAAGAAATGTTTTCAAATATAGTAAGAAATGCATACATATAGTAAAAAATTCTGACATATAATAAGAAAAATATTTGGGTTGAAAAAAAACTGGCTCCATAGACATGTAGTAAGAAATTCAGACATACAGCAAGAAATTTTGGGCAGAAAAAAAGAAAAAAAAACGCCGAAAATAAATTCCGGCCACCGAAACTGACTCCATGGACATGTAGTAAGAAATTCAGACATAAAGTAAGAAATTTTGGGCAGAAAAAAAAAAGGCCAAAAATTAATTTCGGCAGCCAAAAAATATTTCGGTGGCCGAAAAATATTTTCAGATGATCAGGAAAAAAAATGTGACCGAAAATTTTTTTCCGGCGGCCGGAAAATTTTTCGGCCGGCCGGCAGCAGGTGGCGGTCAGCGGGTAACTTTATATTTGCTGGGCAAAAAAAAAATCTCGCCGAAAAATTTTCCAGCGGCAGGTGGCGGCAGCATGTGGCCCCATTTTATTATTATTATTATTAGTTATTTTAATAGTAAGGGTATTGTGATATATTCATATCACAATTTTAGAATATTTGACAAAAAATAGGTACTATATGACTTAAAATTAGATGGAGCACTAATTGACAAATGAACCTTCGCATGAGGTACTATTTGACAATTTCCCCTAAATTTTACTATTCATCCACCGACGAAACTCTGCCATAATCATTATTTTATTATTTTTATATTAAATAATTTTAATAATTATATTTTCATTCCGTATCATTCTTTTTTTTTTTAAATCATCACTATTTTCTTTCAATTCCAAAATGAAAACATATCCATATACATAATCTGAGCAGTTTTTGTAATTAATCCTAAAAAACAAAATCACTACACAAGCATGGCTATAATACTTCTCAAATTGAAACCCGAATTATGAAATCCTGGATTCACTGTTTTCTAAATACAATCTCAAGACATGATTCTAAGAAAAATTTAATACCAATATTCCAAATAGGGACAGCTCATTATCAGAAAAGCCCTAATGGAGCCCAGAAACACAAAAACAACATTTTGCCAGTGTGGCAACGAATTAAACCAGTATCAACCTCCATATGAACTTCGATTTTAGACCGAAACGAGGAAAGATCACCAATTGCCGAACTAGGCAGCCATTTATTCAGGGCCTTCACATTTTAAGCCCCCAAGAATAAAAGCATATGAAACTCTATATACACAGTGCACTAATAGGAGCTGCTTATATAAACTATCCTCAAATCTTGAAGGCCCGGTTTCTATAAAGACGTAATCGCTGACCTATGAGCAATGTCATAGACGGATATAAGGATTTCAGCGCCGATCAGGATGATAATCAGCCATTCCAGAAAATCCGATTTCCTATTCTGGAGGATCTCTTGAAGAAAACGAATATTGTGCTGTCAAGGATAAAGAAGAAATGTCCATTGGCATAACGCAAGGAAAATGCAGCAACATGAATGACATGAAAAACCTCCTGCAAAGTAATAATCATAAAATAAAATACCTCAACAAACTTCAACTTGAAATCGAGGCTCGCAAATCTCTGAGTTAATTCGAACTCATCTCTTAGGTACTCCCAAATCTGAGCATATTTAGCGTCCTTCCATGCTATATCTGATCTGTATTTGATTAGAAGGCCATGTTAGTCGAAAATATGAATTTTGAAAGAAATGGAAATAGCAAATATTAAAAATAGGGTAAAACTAGACAAACAACCCTTCTGGTTTAGCCTCTTCTTACGGTATTACAAACACAACTTTGAGGTTTGTATTTGATTAGCAAATACCACCCTCTCGAATCTTGAGATTGCAATTTGTAAAATAGAAACAAATATCAGGAGGGATTTTGTAATTTCAAAAGATAGCTGAAGGTAATTTTTTGTAATCAACCCTTTAAAAATATTTGGCCCCAGCCCCATAATTAAGTTGCAAGGAAAAAAAAACGAGTTAACCATGCAGAGCAGCAGAGGCAATTAACTACAATTCCAAACTCGATTATATTGTAAATATATGCATTGTTTTTCGACATAATATCCTATCTGGCTGTGCCCACCGATAACTAATACGTTATATAACATCTGCATCCAAGAAAAAAAAAAGAAACAATTGACATACAAAAGAGAAGAAATTTTCAATTCAAGTTTCTCCTAAAAAACAAAAAATCTTTTATTTCCACTTCCCCATGATTGTGGAAAACAAAATTTGCCCAACACTTAGATAACAAGATGAATCAATATATATCCACGCAAATAACTGATATTACCTCTCGAAAAGTCCTAGCTTAAGAATCACATCCGCAAGATTAGAATTTGCCTTTCCAACCAATTGAAAGAGCTTTTTCCGCTCCATGGTAAAGGTTCCAGTTTTCTCCATCCCACGGTTGATGTCGGTAAATTCCCCAACCATTCCATCAACCTGAAGAGCTCAAAAAGTAAATTCAAAGGATACTATTGAAAAAAGTTAGACGTGAGCTGATAGGAAACAAAATACCTGACGAACATAGTAGTCAAGAGCAATACTCTGACCAAGAACACTACCGATTGTACGGATACCATCAACATTAAGGTATTGCAGCATTATGTAATCAAGCCCACCTTCCATCCATGTGTTCAAAGTTGGCTTCTCTCGCACCTCGTATTCTTTTTTTTTTTTTTTCAAAGCCAAGTCAGAAACTCATAAGGATGATAAGAATATTTATCGACAAACACGTGTTTTTATATATGTAAATCCCTATAAGGATACACCACCCAAAAAATTATCAACAAGTTGAATATACGCTCGTAAATAAATAGACCAAATTTCAACAATATTCATCCTCGTCCTGAGAGGAAATATAGAAAACTTATATATAAAGTCACATTTCAATTAAATATATAATAATTTCCATCCTCATCATCGAGATCTCCTTTCTTTTCCATGCACTCACACAGTTGATTTACCATAAGAGAAACAAGAACAAAAAATAGTAAAGTAGGTATTTGGGATAACTAATAAGTAAATGTAGTTATTTGCAAATGAGCTTACCGTCCTTTTTCATCTCAGGAAGTAACCCTGTAGCATGCCTTTTTACAATTTTTAAATATCCATCAACTTCATGATCATGCACATTGAATAGGACGATCGAGCCATACTGGAAAACCACCATGTAACAGCATTGACTTCCGCCTAAACTAAAACCCAAACCCTGAAACGATAACAATGCACCAATAATAATAAAAAAAAAGTAAATAATAATAATAACAAATAAATAAATAATATTCTTGACAATAAGTATCTTTTATAAGCAACATACTGTTTTTATAGGGCCATTTCTCGATTTACACAATATATAAACAATAAAATCAACAAAAACCCATTAAAACAGTTGATAGAAGAACTCAACACCAGTGGGATATAAAAACTCACATTAGGCTCAGGACTGAAATCACCATATCTCAAAACCACATAATTAGTCATGCGAGATGATGGCGGAATAAAATTCTGCTTGTTCTGCTCCACCAAGCTCTTCAAATCCACACTGTCACACAATCACCATACCCATAATCAACATAACCAATCACTATCAAAACAAAACAAATTTATCAGGGCTAAATTACATTTTTAGTACTGAGGGAATAAAAATTCATTTACAGCACGACATGAAATTGTCCAATTCTTGGAGCAGCCAAATGAGTAAAATCGAGAATTTCTAAAAGCTAGAGACTTTTTTGCGAGACTCTATTATTCCAAGCCCTATAGTTACGAACTAAAACTGCAATTCACACACTTTATCAGCAACAGGTAAATAAGAAAACGAAAAAAAAAATTAAAGCAAACCTAGTGGAGAAGAAAAAAGCCCTAACGGGTATAGAAGCCTTGGAATCCTCACTAAGTTCGTCCTCGTTCTCCTCCTCCTCCAGTCCTCCGCCGGTCTCGATGCCTTTGACGGCGTCGTTCCACCAGACGGTAGTCGCAGACGACGACGGAATCGATGAAAAACATCTCGACACGGCGAATTCGGGATTCCGATGCAGAAACGACACCGTACGAGACGGGGATGAAAAGCGAAAAAAGACGGGGACGGAGGGGCTGGGGGTGGGGTTAGGCTTACTGGAGAGCGTGAAGAAACTTCGCGGGGAGGTGCGCGTGGGGAATGTGAGGATGATGGTTCTGCTGCGGGAAGTGAACATTATCAGCCGCATTTATCCGCAGTTGGCTGCTCACGAGCTTCAGTTACAGTGCATTTGCACCGCACAGCCTCGTTTTCTGAGAATTGGGGAACAAGAAACCCGATGCGTTTGACCCGGTTTGGTTTGTTTAATGGGCTCGGCAATTAACCCCCTTTAAAGTCCGAATCAAGGTTTTGATTGAAAACTAGGTGGGTCATCAAACTAGTAAACCAACAAGTTCAGTAGGTCACGTGTTTGACGGAGTCGAGGGTTTATTAAATAAATAATATAAAAATAAATACAAATTTTGTAACAAAATAAAAAATTTTAAAATTTTGTATCGGGACGTTTTGACATTAGCATCCCGCCCTTTAAATAAATAAATAAGAAAATCGGGACGCTAATGTGAAAAGCGTTCCAGACCTTTTATTTAAAAAAAAAAATTATTGGGGTCGGGACGCGTTTAACACAAGCGTACTAGGTGGAATTTTTTTTTTCAATTCGACCCAAAAATTTTGTGTTTTTTTTTTCAATTCGGCCAAGATTTTTTTCCTTGTTATAATTTGTTATTTTTATTTTAAAATTTTATTAGGAAAATAAATGAACATTTTTTTTCCGGCACAAAAGATAATTTGTAAGAATTTATTTTTGTCTTTTTATAATTTGTTGTTTTTATTTAAAAATTTTATTAGAAAAAATAAATAAACATATCTATTATTATAAGTACATATCATAATAATGTTTTAGATACAATAAACTTTATTTCAAAATTATAACACAATAAAATTAAAATAATAATTACAGTAATTTGATATTACATATGTAATCACATTAGTAATGGCGAATTTCCAATGAGATTGTGGTATTGACAAATGCAATTCAAATAATTTTTATTGAATACTCAATCCATCAAACCGAATAAAAATTCTTCATGTTTTAGATATGCAGTAGTAAATTCAACATCGTCTGCCACATCGTTTCAAAAACGTACAAACGAGTCGTCCCAATGCACGTTAGCATCCTGACTGCGCCATTGTATAACACAAATTAATATTTATTTTTTCAATTATACCACACTCTATCTCCATTATTTTATCAAACAAAATGGTAGCTTCTCATAGTTCTGTGTTCAATGTTTTTTGCGTTGTTTGGGCACAAGAATGGAATGAGTTTATTCTTTGATTGGTGATGCTTTTCTCCTTTTCTTTTTTTGTTCGATTTTAGATTTTTTTTTTTTTTTTTCAATTTCAAGTTGAGAAGAATTGTTTGATGCTTATTGAACACTAGTGGAATTAAAATGTATAAAAAGCACAAAAATTAGAAAGGTCTTACGAAGACGATGCTCTTTCTCTATAATCCTAGTCGTTGTCATTTGTTGTGGAGTTTACTAATTTAGTTGGAGTAGTTCGACTTTTATTTGGGGTGTTTAGATTTTTTGAATAGCATAAGCTTATAGAAATAGAGACATTTTTAAAATTAATTACAATCTAGGTACCATTACCCAAGTTTCTTAAGGTCAAAATAATCTTATTAGAGAAACTGCATACCAACTAATATAAAAATCGTATAAAAGAAAAAAAAAAAACTTAAAAATTTTCACTTCACGAATCCTTGATATATGTTTCTTTCTTGAGTTTTTTAATTTGTTCAAAATAGTTGCTCTCTATATTCTTTTTCTTATTTTTATATTTCTAGAATGATTAATTAGTTCTCTTTTTTTTTTCGCGCGTGTGTACATTTTCATTTTGTTTCATTATTTTCAGGCTGAGTTAGGGATGTACACGGGACTTGAAAATATTCGAATCGTATTAAATTTCAAATCAAATTGTACTGGACTCAAAAAATCTTCGTTGACCATTGACTGATCTTTGAATCGAAAGGTCTCTAATTTCTTTTACGGGGCATATCTGAAGATTTCTTAATCCTTTAAAATTTCTGTATCAAACCGAAAACCGGTTTATAGTTGTATTAAATTTGCTATAAATCTATTCAATAGTTAATACGTGAAATACTATTATTTATTTATTTATTAATTTTGTGTCTTAATTAATCATTAGCTAACAAGTGAAAGTCAAAATTCACAATAATCTAGTAACTTTACTTTACTATTATAATTTGGAAGTAAAATGAAGATTTATCCAAAAATCGAACTGAACCGTACCAGAACCGAAAAGTAATGGTACGATTTTGAAGATTTCTAAATTCACAAACTGAATCGGATCGTAGTCACCACTGGTTGAACTTGTTTCCTAATTTATTTTGGATAGCTCTTCTTTATTCTTCATTTAAAAGTGTATTTCTAAAAACTCAAATGTAAAATTAATTTAAAAGTTCAGTATATAATAAAATTATTGTCATGGCCGTGGCATTCCGCGATGGCTTGAATTTTGTGTTCATAACTTTCATTACTGGTCTTTTGAAATGCCAATATTTGTGAATGATATCAATTAATTTGTCTTATATTAAACATTTTTGGGAAAAAAGATTGGTAAATATTAACTAGGGGTTTTTGTTTAGTGTTAATTTCCAAATGTATTGAAATTATTTGAAAGTTGGGGCATCGTTTTTTTTTTATTATTAAATTTGAATTAAATATATTTGGTTGTAATTAGCAGACACATGAAACATATAACTCTGCTAAAGATGAAATACACATGAAGCTAATAAATAGATTGAATATCCATTTCAAAATATTTATTTTTATTTTTTTAAGATATTGTAAAACCACCGTAAAAGGCCAGGTGGCCGTCTTTACACTTCCCCTTCATCATCATCATCATCATCATCATCATCATCATCATCATCGCTGTCATCATCATGATCATCATCATCTATTAACGCATCTGGAGGACAGATTGTTGCTCTTTTCTTGGCATCTGGAGCATCATCATCATCATCATCATCATCATCAGGCCCTTCTTTTCTCTTTCCCCCGTCAACACATATACCACTTGAAACATCCTGAAAATTCATTCATTCATCCACTTATAAATAAAATTCCGATATTTGAATTAGATGATATTTGTTTATGTAACAGAGAAAAAATAATAAAATAAAAAAAATTATGTGGAATAAATTTGAGCAACTAAACCTAATGGAACTAACATGTAGTACCTGAAGAAGCATCTTCTCCTGAAAAAACTGATTGAAGACGAAAAAAGATACAATAAATTTCAATTCTGGAAAAAAACTATGGTGCTTATATATACAGTTACACGGGAACGAAATATGCACACTGGCAATAGGTTTGAATTGAAATCTACGGTGAGTTGTAGGAGTTGCAATTTGAGGCATAATAGGATTTGGGTTGAGGCTCTTGCAGATTAAAACCTCAAATCGTAATATATTAATAATAATTAACTAGTTTAATATTTTTGTATTACATGAAATTTATTAAAAGATAAATATAAAAAAATATTTATAATAATTATGAAGTATAAAATACAAAAAGTTAATAATATATTCTAACCCGTTGTCTTGTACTTGTACATTTCTAATTTATTTATTAAGTATTATAATTATTAAATAATTTTTTATTTTAATATTTAGATTGTTCGTTAATAATTTTATTCACATACTAAAAAAATTCAAAATATGTCACATTTTAAATATGTGTCTAATCTCTATTAATTAATTATATTATTATTAAATTATTTTATATTTAATGTTTAGATTAAGTTTGTTAATGATTATTAATTATGTACTTTGAAAAACTCAAAAGATGACATTCTATCAATCCGTGTCGCATTGTACGAATGTCTAATAAATATAAATTAATAATAATTAAATTTTATATTTGATTTAATTCATTACTAATATTTAGTTATATGCTTATATATGTAATTAGTCTTTAAACAAAAAAAACTAATTTAGATCTTTTCTGCTAATTATATATGACTTATTTATATTTAATGAATAAAAGAAAAGTATTAAGTTAAATAAAAGAGAAATATTGAATTATAAAAAATATAATAAAAAGAAAAGACTAAATTAGGTAAGTTATAATAAAATAAAATATTGACTAGGATGACACATAAGCAAACGAAGTACCATAAAAAAGATAATAATTTCTAAACATGAGTAAATATTTGCAATTATTTAAACACACATTAAACAACTTGATATTTAAATAACATAATATCTTTGATCAGAAAGATAAAAAAGCATCAATTGAAAGAGTACTAAGAAATAATTGTTATCGGTTTATCCCATGTTTAGAAATCAAAAGATTTTTATCTAGACATAGAAAAAGTAAAATAATGAATTGACCATGATATTCATGTCTGATAAAAGTAATAAAAAAAAAAGATAAAACCGCCACAAATCTAGCAACTCGTCGTGAATTCTCATCGTGGTGATGTTATCTCGCCTCCTTGGTCTTCTTGTTTAGGCCCCCGGTGATATGGTATGATTTGTGGGTGAATGGGTGACTTTTATAAGATTTAGGACTCTTTTTTGGCCTAATTTCAACTGATGTTTAAAATATATTTGTGAAGTCGCACCCGACAAATCTGCTCCGGTGTCAGGTTGGGTGTCAAGTCAAGAATGCACAATGTTTTCCGCACCCTAGCATCTCAGTTGCTAGGTTAGATGTTTGCTCGAGTGTTTTTTCTGACGGTCCACTGTCCATTACACTTCATCAGTTGTTTGGGTGCAAGGTCAGGTGTAGCTTCAAGAGTTATGACCAGTTCGAATCAACGAAAACTAGACAAAGGTTTGCGAAATATGTCCGTCGGTCGACCTGCAATCGACGCATCATTGATGCATCACCGACGGACACCTCTCGCCCGCGTCAAAAGCTTGAGTCAATCAACCTGCCAAGGAATACCCAACACCGTCGATTGACACACCACGTCGATGCGACATCGACGTGCGCCTACCGCCAATTCGACAGCTCTAGTCGATCGACCTGCTGAGAACAATACACCGTCGTCGATCGACAATAGTCATCGATGTAAGATGGACGATAGAGACCCCATCAATCGACGCAAGTCGACGATCGTCATTTCTGGATAAAATCACGACGATGCCTACTCATACTATTTAAGCGACAATACTTCACAACTGCTACGAGATCGATAGACCTTTTTCTGACCTATAAAACTCACTTTCAAACACTTGATTCTTCCATTATTCCTCTAAAATATTAATTTTACCAATGCATTAATTGGCTTATGTAATTATTTAATGGCAATTTTTTCAATATTAAAAATTATTTTATTATTCAAGAAATTCAAAACTAAATAACCTTTAAAACACTTTGGAGATTCTAAGAACACTTCTAAAGAGCTCATTTAAATATCTAAGAGAATCTTGTAGGAATATTCCATGGAAAATTCTAAAAAAAAAATTGTTAATTGCAATATAGTATAACTATGTTAATGATATTAGGCCTCATTTGTTACTAAAATAATAATACAAAATAATAACTGTTATTGTTCATGTAGACATTTTATTTGTTACAAAATAATAATACAAAAAGAAATTGCGTACTAAAGTTCTTACAAATGCTAAAAATGTAAAATTAAAAGATAATAATTTCTTTAACCATCAGCAAGTGAGAAAGATCTCTCTCTGCATACGCCCGTCGTAATGTTCTCAAAAATACAACGATTTAACGCATTTGAAGTTGCAGACATACAATGACTTAACGAATTTGAATTGCATCACACCAAACTTTAATATTTCAACGAATTTGAAAAGTGGTAAACCGAGCACAAAATTTTAAACTTTTAACTTTGCAGTGGTCGAGAATTTGAAAGGATGGAACAGATGCAATTAGTAGTTTTAATTCCTTTGATCTATCAAAATTAGCCTCAATAAAACTAATTTCCCAACATTAATTTCATTTCATCTAGAGTTCACTACAAGAAAAACTGGAAATTAGCCACGGATTTTTAGAGACAGACTTTTCCGTAGCTAATAGAGACAGATTAGCAACGGAATAGCAACCGATTTTTTTAAAAAATTTAAAATTATTATTTTTAAATAATTTAGCAACGGAATAAAAATCCATCTCTAATTAGCAACAGAAGTATGGTCCGTTGCTAATTAGAGACGGAATAGCAACGGAATTTGTGTCCGTTTCTAAAAAACTCCCCTTTTTTTTATTTATTAGTTTTAGAAACGGAATTTATATCCGTTTCTAAATATTTCCCCATTTTATTTTCTAGTTATCATTTTTAGCAACGGACATGAAATCCGTGGCTAATTAATTTAAGTTTTAGCCACGGACATGAAATCCGTGGCTAATTAATTTAAGTTTAGAGACGGATATGAAATCCGTGGCTAATTACTGTAAGTTTTAGAGACGAAAATATAAATCCGTTGCTAATATATCAGATTTAGCAACGGAAAATCAATCGGTTGCTAAATTTTCCCCAAAATTATTATCCCAGCCCTCGATTTTTCAATCTCATTTTCATTCGTTTCTGCAAAACCTCGATCCACCAGCGATTTCCACCAAAAATTCCCTCAAAATTCGCCGCCCGTTTCTTTAAAGATTCCATTCGCCGGCGATTTCCAGCCAAATTCTCCGCTCGTCATTTTGTATTTTCGAAACTCGTTCTCAGCAAACGCCTGGCCCATTTTCCGTTCGCCGCTCGATTTCGTTGTCTGTAAAGCTAGGTATTTTTTCTCTTTATTTCTGGTTTTGGCGATTTTATTTTCCTTTTAATTAGAAGGTGGGAAAAAATGAACTAATTGTGAAATTTGGGTACTTATCTCCTTTTTGGTTTTTATTGTTAATTGGAAATTAGAAGATTCCTGTTTTTCTTTTTTTCTTTTTAATTAAATGTGAGGTTTTGGTTAATGAGTCATGTGGTAATCTAATTGTATTAGTGGAGTTGGAAATTTTAATTGTAGTTTGTTTTAGTTTACTGGTTGTTTGTGAGTATATGACATATATGACATATATGGCCATTTGTGCTCATGAGGATAGATAACTGATGATAACTCGGGTGGATTATAAGGTGTGGTGAAAAGTTGTGTTCGCTCGGGTTGTCGTGTGGGTCTTTTATTCCATGTGTTGGGTATTCTATTCCATGTGCCCTTTCTTTCCTTACTTGGGTTATTTCTTCCTAGTCTTTTTACGAAATTACTTACCTGTTCAGAATATTTTCAAGTCCAGGCAAATTGGTTACAAATATATACGTTTCTTATTGTAGCCCTGTTTTATGAACGTTTTTATTCAGCTAAATGAGCTGATTTCGTTGCTTATATTTCTTTTAGCTGTTGGGATATTCTTTGCTACTGTAGCATGATAGTTTTTTTTTAGTTTTTTTTGAGATGCTCATCAGTTGTCTGATGTTTGTTTAGCGATGATGAAACTGATATGCTTGTTTAATCATGTTAGTTATGCTTGCTTAATAATTCTGGCCTTGAAAGTCTAACCAAGTGTCCTCTCGAAAGATTGGCGCTTTGTATTATGAAAGCCGGACTTTATTTTGTTGTCTGATTGAAGGTATTCAGATTCTTACTGTTCTTGTTGAGTAATTTTGGGTCTTTTTTATATTATAAGAAGTTTTAGGTAAAGCCCACGTGTGTTCTTTATGAAAACTACACTTGGCAATGCCTGTTGGTTGATGGGCTTCTAAGCTATTGAATTAGAAATCACTTTTAAATGCCGACCTGGTAGAAGAATGTTCTGATTTTTATTTTTTTTTGTTAAATTAGCCAACGATTAGTAAAGGCAAAATACGTCCTCAGTACAAACATAATTTATAACTCAAATAATTCCAATGAGTATAACTTGTATATCAGTATCTCAAATCACAACMAAAAATTTCCAAGTATCTCATTGGCAAGACAGAAACTAACTGGGGATTACAATAACATCAAAGTGACATTAACAGAACTAGTGGATGTGGTTATTAGTTCAAAAGCACCTATAGCAGACAAGCCAGCCCGTTCAATTTAGACGAGCAAAACAGCKTTGATGCAACSATCATTTTCAGGATTATTCGWAACTTGTGCATATTTCCCCCACACAACTTTTCCAGCAGGGGTGACCAGACCAAGTTCACTACAGTTCACCTCAATTATGGTTCCCCTGGTCATAACACCGAGAGATGTGTACATGGCGCCATTTGGATTTTTCTTGACACCAATGATCTCCAAATTGAAAGTACATTTAAGTTCAGGGTGAGTCACATGGGCTTTTGTGAAACGCAAACCAGATGGGCGAATAAAACGCTCGTATTTTGGAGGTTTCCTTGTAAAACTGGGTCCCACAAATGTGGCCTTAGTGATCATCCTCTTCCATTGCTTAGTCTTCCGTTTTCCTRATTTGATCACCCTAAACATCTCATCTTCAGCAACAGGTCTGACCTTTGGTAGGGGAACATCCCATTTCCCTGCTTTTTCTTTCCTCTTCTGCTTAATTGTGTTGCTAAGCACCTTTGCTCTAGTTGTCTCATCACGATCAAGAAGATATGGAGGAAGAGATCCTCCAGGGACAGCATCATCAACCTTGCGCCTGGTTGATGACTCCTCATGCATGGCCAATGTTTTCTTCATTAGAGCCTTCTCAGCATATCGCTTCTTCGCGAACATCTTACCCTTGATACCCAAGGCATTCTGGGCAGTTTTAGAGCGCTTGTGACCCTCACGAGCATCCTTCTTGCGCTTGCGCTCGAAGTAGTCATGGCGATAGCCACTCCTCTTCCGGTGAAGCTCTATATAATCTCCTTGCGGCATAGTTGATTAGCCGCGAAATGAATTTAGGTTTCTTGTGGTAAGGATTGAGCAAAACTTGATTTGAGTTTCAAAACTTTAAAGAAGGGTATAGTTTTTTACTTTCAATTGTTCTCACTAACCGATATAATTCTTTTTGGATTGTTATATTCTTAAAAATCTTGTATTTATAAATTTAATGAATAGGGTTCATCTTGTATTTGTAACAGGTCTACATCATTGACTGCGGGCTTGCAAGGAAATAACAGATTTATAGACTCGCAAGCATATAACTTACAGGTATTAAAGTAACCTCAAAAAAAAAAAATCAATACGATTACTCAATTGTTTGTGTTTGCATTACATTCAACGTTAAACCATCTATTTAAATCTAAGTAACCTCATTCATAAAATGTATAATGTTGATTTGAAGACAAATTCATCGTACTCTAATGATTAAGTTTGGTGAAATAGAATCAAGCAAAGGAGGATCTCTTAAAACCTATGTGTGGCTATGAAAATTAATCAACATATGTTGTTTAATATCTGTTTCATTGTGATAACAAATTTAGTGAGTTCTCTTTGTGTATCCTATTCTTGTTTGTGATTGCATGGTAAATGGTAAGTTTGTTAATGTCAAGTTATTAAGTACATCTAAATTATGGAATGCAAGTCTTGGTTTTCTGCCTCGTTGCATATTGCAGTGAACTCATGCACCACTTATGTTATTTTGAATCTACACATTTTTAAGATGCTTCAAAACTTATAAAATCTATAAGTGCACTCAGTAATATATATATATATATATATATATATATATATATATATATATATATATATATATATATATATATATATATATTAACTTTTTGTTTAGATTCAAAACACTCAGTAGTAAAGTTGAGGGTGTACTTATAAAATCTCATTTGTTAACATTGGCAATTTTTTTTGATACAATAAATCATTTTGCTCTTATGTCAAAGTTGGGGGTGTTTGTAACACTTTAGGGAGTATTTATAATTTTGAGGAAAAAAAATGAGGTTTTAGTACTTAGACTAAATATTAGGGGTAGTCAGTATAACTATCTGAAGTAAATTGTTGAGATACTTTTGTATGTCAAGAATGTGCTAAATCCTATTTCCTTCTACAGTAAATTATCTAGCCTGCTTGAAAAGGTATATTTTAAACTGGGAATTTCCTCTGCCCGTTGTTATATACATTCACTGGTTCATACACTACACACACAGAAGAGGAAAAAAAAAAGGAAAAAGAAAGAAAATACATGTACAAACTATTTTTTTTAAATTCTATATTTATTGAATAAATTTATATTATTCTATTATTTATTAAATAATATAAAGGGAAAATTATGTAATGACTTGTGGAAGTTTAAAGTTTTTTTAAAATTCATTGATTTTGAAATACCTCCAAATA
Source organism: Phtheirospermum japonicum (assembly GCA_014905375.1). Taxonomy (NCBI): domain Eukaryota; kingdom Viridiplantae; phylum Streptophyta; class Magnoliopsida; order Lamiales; family Orobanchaceae; genus Phtheirospermum; species Phtheirospermum japonicum. The sequence goes on from BMAC01000846.1 coordinate 566,009, forward strand.
AATAAATAAAATATAGCAGCATTCTCTCCCCCAATTTTGTCCACGTAGCCACACCAACAATCCACACACGACCAATTAAACACGTAAGCTTGAAAAAAAGAAAGAAAAGCAAATGACAAGTCAGATATAATTCGTCATGTCTAAATATAATTGTGCAAAATTTGTCTTCAATGTAGCATGGTTTCTAAATTATGAGTACTAAATTGACACTCCTTTAATTTATTGGACCTATTTTGCAAAACTTCTAAACTTAAAGGACCGAATTGCCTCAAGCATTTAAGCACCACTTATAAACATATATATAATTTTGAGAATAAAATATTAAATTTATTTAAGTTTAACGGGGTTTGAATTTACGAGAAATTTGAGAAAAGTTCCTAATTTAAAATAATAATTACTAAAATAATGGAGATGTTATAGCAAGGAATTAAATTAGAGTTAAGAGCTGCCAGCTAGAGATGGTAACAACAACAACAACAACAACAACAACAACAACAACAACAACAACAATAATAATAATAATAATAATATAGATCCAAAGAAAAGATATTATCTTTTTGTCTTGCACCTTTATGTCAATTTTCTTTTTTATTTATGTTTGATTTAGGAAATTCTAAAATATGAGTTTCGATCGTAGTTGGATGTATAAACGGATGGAAAATGGCTATTTACTGTCGTCGTTCGTTGAGGGGCTTGAATCTTTCATTGAGTTTGCTATCAATCAACCTAGATGGATGGACGATACAAACATTAGGTGTCCATGTAACCTGGTTAGTATTAGTGTACCGATATTTAGGGATATTTGTATTGATATACATGATTGTAATTGATCCTTTACCCTAGATAGGACTCTTGTAATACCTATTTAAGGGACTCTCTTTTATAATGAAACACACGAATCATTCACGAGATCCATCTTCCTACATGGTATCAGTGAAAAACCCTCGACTCCGCTAAATTATCCCTCTCTTTACCACCACCGTCAGCTCCCTCTCGGCCCTCTCCTTTTCTTTCTCCATCTCGACCTTCACCATGTCCGACGGAGACAAATCAGACTCGAAATCCGACGCCTACAAAGGACTCCACCCTGCTTATACCGTCTCCAATATTGCGACCAAGGTACGCACTCTGGACGGAACGAAGGTTTCGTATTCTTCATGGACAAAAATTATTCACGCTACAAGCCGTGGCCTATAAAGTTCTAAACCACATTAACGACTCGCCTCCACCAACCGAGACAGACGAAGGGTACAATCAATGGAAGGAAATTGACGCCCTGGTTCTCCAATGGATTTACAGTACCCTCTCTGATGAATTACTCGTCCGAATCCTTGATACCGGCATCACAGCTCAGGACGCCTGGAACAAAGTTAAGACCATCTTCTTGTCCAATAAAGGGTCACGTGCCGCGGCACTGGAACAACAATTCTCCAATCTCACTCTCGGCGCCTGCACGTCCATCGACGACTACGCTCAAAAACTCAAAGACGTTGCAAATCAACTAGCCGACGTCGACCACCCCGTTTCGGAATCACGCTTAGTGTTACAATTGGTTCGGAGCCTTCCGCCCGAATTCGATGTCGTCGGAGCCTTCATCAACCAAAGCTCCCCCTCATGGGACACCACCCGAAGCATGCTCCAACTCGAGACACAACGCCAATCGGCCCGTCAATCGCAAGCCGCCGCTCTCGCTGCCCACATGACCCCAAGGCCGGGGGCTCTTCAACTGGGCACCAACAGCAAGGCGGCCAGCAGGGCCGCGGCCGCGGCGGTCACAGTCGGGGTCGTGGTCGTAACACTCGTGGCCGTGGACATGGTCACCCTGGACAAAATGCCGGACAATGGAAAAATTACTGGCCACACGGCTGGACCCCTCCGCCTTCGCCATACCCGTCTCAGCCCTACGGTCAGCCGCCCGCAGCACCCCTCGCTGGTTAACTCCGTGGCCTGCCAGACCAGCCGGGCCATCACCGAACGCGCACCTGGCCATGACCCCACAGCCCGGTCTTCTCGGCCCAGCGCCAACATCGTCGCCAACTCTGGTTTCACGGGCTACACGGATTACAACCCAAATGATTTGGCGAACATGATGCAACAGGTGCACGTCACTGGGAACGACTCGACGTGGTACATGGACTCCGGAGCTGCCTCGCACATCACCTCGGACGCCGGTACTATCTCTAATCCCGTGTCTCAATTTTCTGTAAAGTCTATTTTTGTTGGAAATGGCAACTCCCTACCTATCCTTGGATCCGGCCACACCACTCACAAAGGTCCCCAACCACACTTATAAATTAAACAATATCCTTTTTACTCCCAACATTATCAAAAATCTATTATCTGTTCGTCGCTTCACTATTGATAACAACGCTTCGGTCGAATTTGACCCTTTTGGTTTCTCTGTGAAGGAACTTCGGAGTGGCAAAATCATCTCTCGTCATGATAGCACAGGGGAACTCTATCCGGTCACTACTCCAGCCCACTCCTCAGCCCTTCTCGCCTCTACTACGGACAACTGGCACAATCGGCTCGGTCACCCTGGCCAAAATATCTTAAATTTACTTCGTTTACGCTCTCTTATCAATTGTAATAAATCTAGTGATCATTCTTTATGCCACTCTTGTCAATTATCTAAACACAGACGCTTACCGTTTTATGAATCACAATCGGTAACCCTCGCTCCTTTTGACATTATTCATTGTGATCTTTGGACTTCTCCCATAATAAGCAAATCCGGGTACAAATATTATATGGTGTTAATCGATAATTTCACACATTTCGTCTGGGTATACCCCCTCAAACATAAATCAGACACGTTTCTCAACTTCGTTAAATTCCATAACTTTGTCGTCACTCAATTTAAGACCAAAATTAAAACCTTTCAGTGCGACCTTGGAGGCGAATTCGACAACAACGAGTTCAAGAAGTTCGCCTCGGCCCACGGGCTTATCTTTCGCTACTCTTGCCCCTAAACGTCCCAACAAAATGGGCGTGCCGAACGTATGATACAACGCTTAAACGATATTCTTCGTACCCTCCTTACTCACGCCCACTTACCTCTTAACCTTTGGGTCGAAGCTCTCCACACAGCCGCCTATCTCCACAATATACTACCTACAAAACGCCTCCACTTCGTCTCCCCCCACTTCCTACTTTACGGATGCCACCCGACATACACTCATCTCCGTGTATTCGGGTGTGCATGTTACCCAAATATCGCGGCCACTCAGGGTAACAAATTACAACATCGAGCAACTCGTTGTGCGTTCCTCGGCTACCCCGCTAATTTTCGTGGGTACAGCTGCTATGATATCTCCACAGACAAAGTATATCTTTCTCGGCACGTTACCTTTGACGAAAACTCATTTTCGTTTGCCAACCCAAAGCCACAATCACTACCCCCACCTCCTGATGACCTCACGGCTCTCAGCCCTGTCTTCGGCCAATCCGGACTCGATCAAACCATAAAATCGATCCCCCCAGCTCATATGCACACCCCAGTGCACACGCCAGCACTACCACACCCAGTCATACCTCCCCCGTCTCGCCCAGCACTGTACCAGACACCTCCACCCTGCCTAGTACTTCTAGTGCTCCTACGGTGCCGATACATCCCATGACCACCCGAGCACGCGCGGGCATATCCAAACCCATTTCCCGCCTCAACCTCCAMACGACGACAAATAAAACCATATCACCTGTTCCATCATCATTCAAACAAGCCAAAACTGATCCAAATTGGTTAGTTGCCATGGAAGATGAATTTAACGCTTTGCASKATAATGATACTTGGGATCTCGTACCTCGACCCACGGATCGGCCGGTCATTCGTTGCATGTGGCTATTCCGCCACAAATTCAAACCGGATGGGTCACTTGATAGGTACAAAGCTCGCTTGGTCGTTAACGGTAAGTCACAGACCGTTGGGATAGACTGCGATGAGACATTCAGCCCGGTCGTCAAACCAGCTACCATCCGAACCGTGCTCTCGTTGGCAGTTTCGCGCTCCTGGCCCATTCATCAATTGGATGTGAAAAATGCTTTTTTACATGGCGATCTCCATGAAACGGTTTTCATGCACCAACCACCCGGTTTTGTCGACCCTAACGTGCCGTCACACGTTTGTCGCCTTAAACGGTCTCTCTATGGTCTCAAACAAGCCCCGCGCGCCTGGTTCACCCGATTCTCCACCTACATCCTGACCCACGGTTTCCGTAATAGCGTGTGCGACACGTCCCTGTTCATATACTCTAAGGAYGGACAACTRGCCTATTTACTTCTGTACGTCGATGACATCATCTTGACGGCCTCTGACTCCCGCCTTCTTCAACACATCATTCGAATGTTGTCGGCCGAATTCGCCATGAAGGACTTGGGCAGACTTCACCACTTCTTAGGTATCTCGGTCCAACAAGTTCAACAAGGACTCTTCCTCTCACAAGCAGCGTACGCCAGAGAAATTCTCCAGCGTGCCGGCATGACAGCGTGCAAACCGTGCGCTACCCCAGCGGACACCTCGGCAAAACTAAGTGCCACCGAAGGCACCCTTCTACCTGACGGCTCTCTTTACCGCGCCCTTGCTGGCGCACTTCAGTACCTTACCTTCACCCGCCCCGACATCGCTTACGCCGTTCAGCAAGTGTGTCTCTTCATGCATGCACCCCGCGATGCACACTTCCAGTTCTTGAAGCGCATAATCYGCTATCTCAGTGGAACTCTTGAGTATGKCATCCACATCGTCGCATCACGAACTCGCTCCCTGACCGCCTACTCCGACGCCGACTGGGGTGGGTGTCCTGATTCTCGCCGCTCGACTTCGGGTTATTGYGTATTTCTCGGTGATAATATTATCTCCTGGTCATCGAAGCGTCAACCCACTATCTCGCGATCCAGCGCCGAAGCTGAATATCGAGGGGTGGCCAACGCCGTCGCTGAGGCAACATGGTTGCGAAACCTCCTCACCGAACTTTGCAACCCCATTCACACGGCTACGATCGTTTATTGCGATAACATCTCCGCGGTGTACTTGTCCCAAAACCCAGTACAACATCAGCGCACTAAGCACGTGGAAATCGACATTCACTTCGTCA
>BMAC01000846.1:591145-604316 GCA_014905375.1 Phtheirospermum japonicum
TATGTGTCTATTTCAAACGCTTTGTTAGCTTTGAAAAAAATTCGGGTATTTCAGTGTCATCGAACCTAATATCTATCTAATTTAATATTTTCCTTTTATATATTTTTAAATAATTTAACAGTTTTCTATTATTATATTTTTCCTAATATAATATTGCCTTTAATTATGAATTACCTAATTCAATATTTTCTTTATCATGTTTTGCCTAATTCAATATCTTAATTTTATTCTGCTAATTAAAAAAATTAATAAGTTATATTTAATTATAAAAAATCAATATAACTTGAATTAATTTTTATTTATAAAAGTTGAAATAATTATATTTTTAAAATTTCAAATAATATATTTAAGAAAAATATGAATTATAAATTACTAAAAAGGGGAAATAAATATAAAAAATATAAACTTAAATTTGGATATCTAATCATAATATAATGCATTGAGAATAACATTAAAGATATATATGAAAATTTATTTTTACGGCAAAAAAGAAAAAAAAAACTAAATGAGAAAAAACAACAAAATAACAATAATAATTATTATTATTATTACACCTAGGAAAATAAATATTAAATATATTTTGAATCTACTTATCTAGTCCCAATATAATGCATTGATAAACACATTATATATCTATACGAACAAATCAATGTCTTACGCGTGAAAAAAAATAATAAATAATATTACATCAGTGCCTTATAGATTTTAATTTTTTATATCACATATCACATGCGACACGCGGGTGTTATATGTTTTACATTTTTACAAACTCAATTTTCTACGAGTTTCCTTCCATGTTTAGGTATTTTTCTATATCTTACAACTAATTTCGTGGCTCACGTGTAAAAATATTTTAAAAAATCAGCTATCATTAAAAAAAAATCATGCTTATAATAAAATAAATTAAAATTTGTGCATAAGGGGTGCCCGACTAATAAAATTTGGCTTATTTAATTATTCATGGTATTTATAATCATTGTTAATATTAATTTGGTAGTATATTATGTAGTTAGTGAAAAATCTAATATCAAAATAAGTCTAAAATTAAAAAAATAAAGAATTTTATTTTTTAAAACTAAATACATATTTTCTTATATCCAAACATCTACGACCTCAAAGACACACGCACATGAGTGAGTCCGAATATATATTTTATAAATCTAAATATTTTTGTTATTTGAATGAAAAATCTCAATATTATGTGGGATACAAAAAATCATTATGCGTTGAGATATCATTTTTTGAGATTTGTATTATTATATTGTATGCATATTTGTTTATTTATTTGGACATGATATGTGTTTTTTTTTTATAGCTGCTTAATAAATAACTTATGACTTAACGAGATAGAAGATTATGCAAATTATATTAGTATGTGGAGTATCTATAAATAATTTATTATTTTTGTTACTAGTCAGATAATATAATCATATAAAATAAAATCATAACTCTACAATAATTTTTAAACTTGCATCTTGCAATTTTATTAATCCAGTCATTTGTGTCGAATATTTGGATTTCGTAATTTGAAGCATATACCACGATTGGTTGTATTGTTGTATATTTAGATTGATTAGATTAATTATGTGTTTTGAATTAAATAGGTGGATTCCGTTATTTGTGTTCTAAAGAAGCTACTAGTATTTGTATTGTTATTATATATTGGGATTTGATTAATTTTGTGGTTTGTATGTTGGGAATTTATTAATTTTGTAATTTATATATTGGGATTTTATGATTTGTAATTTGTATATTGGGATTTTATTGTTTCCGTCGTGATTTGAGGTTTGAATCGGTTCCCAATATCGGTTGTGTTATCGTATATTGAGTTTTGATTAGATTATTGAATTAAATGTGTACATTTCCTGATTTGTTTTTTGAGATCCAGTATTGTTTTTGTTATTTTATATTAAATGTGTGCATTTCCTGATACAGGGACAAACTGCAAATTGCGCATAGTTCGTATGACGATTTGACACAAATAATAATTTGTATGGTATACTGTGAAAACGACCATAGTTTGGGAGGCAAAAAGTTTCTTTTCGCTAAAAGAAATTAAGAAAACCCTTGAAAAATGTTATTGTATTTAATTAATAAGTGGAGAGACTCTTTCATGTGACAAGGATCGTGTGCTTTAGTTCTCAAATTTTTATGTTATGTTATACATCAAATCGACTAATTCCCCTAAAATGTAATAATAACTCTTAAATAATTTATATTATTTTTATGGTCGGTAAATATGATCTACATTTATACATCAAAATACTGTATTATTGATGCAAATAGATATTTAAATGAATTCTAAAAATAATAAACATGTTTGTACTTATATTCACTTATATTATATAGATATTTAATTTTTTTTGGACATAAGGCGTGCCCAGCCTTCACCCTGTCTTATATTATATAGATATTCACTTTCGACAACAACTGCAATATGCAAAATTGAAAGTGTATGAGGCTGGCCAGTTGGTATATATTGTTTGCTTCCTTTCTGATTTTGATTTTAATTGGATGCAGTGGGTCGTTTGCAATAATTTTTTTAATATTTGAAAATTGTATTGTTGAAGTTGCTTCATTTATATAAAGCTAATTGTAATTTGAAGATCAAATTAAATTTCTTTTAGTCGATTATCTAGATTCCATAATCATTGGAATTGAAATTTTTTGACAGTAGGTTATTATATTTCCTATTTTTGGTGTTAGTGTTAACATACTAAGCCTTGTTTTGTATAATGATTGTAGTTTGTATCTAGATGTCGATACGAGATTTTGATGCTTCTAGACATTGAAAACGACTTGCCAATTTGAGGTACAATCATGTCAAATTACAATTGGACAATTGCTATGTGCGATGATGAATTTCGGGCATTTTACAATGTCATCATACTTAGATATAAGTAAATAATTAATTTTATTATACTATGGTAAGTTTTTCTAAACATTTGTGTTTCATAAAAAAAAAAACTTTGTGGTACTTCAGTTTTCCTAAATATTTTTATAGGTGTCCTAATGGAAGATTATCTCTATACAATAGAGTTTTATGTAGCTTTTCTTATTCGTACTTTTGTATATTTTGAATGTTTTTAATGGTTGCTTCGTTCATTATATGTTTGATCGATTTAACCATTACAATGTATGTTTTTTAATATTCAGTTTGCTGCATTGTGTAGACTTTTGCAACATTTTGATTTATATTTATTGCACATTGTTACTATTTTTTTTGCATATTATGAAAAATATTTAGTTAAATGTCAATCAAACAAGTATTGTAATTTTAGTACTCCACATTCATGTTGTATAGTAAATTAATTATAATTTTTGGTTTAATTTTAGTTGATTTAACATCAATAAAATAATAATAAACAGAATATAAATTTTTTTTAAAATGCCACATGTCTTAAGGTTTCATAAAAGTGATTGTATGTTTACTTATGGATAACTTGTTTATCTATGAATAACTTATGGTTTATCTATGAATCATATATTTTAAATCAAAGAGTAACGATCGTCCGTAAATTAATCATAAATCAACTTTTTAAAAAATCTATTTATGAAAGTATAGAGATCATCTATAAATCAATCTTAAATTAACTTTTAAAATATGTGCACTAACATTGAATAAAAAACATGAGTTCAAACTTAAATCTAAATTTAAATTAGCATATAGTTTCACATTTGGATTTGCAAATGTGCAGTTATTATTATTTTTTATTTTTTCCATATCAGCAATTAAAACAAGGAACAAGACGCCAATTTTACATTGCGTTTTTATTTACTTCGTAATATGATATTTTACTAATATGTGTACATGATGCAAATAGAATAAACTACTATTTAATTTGGTAAGAGACTTATGAGGGATTTAACGAGAGGTTAATGTTACGTTGATAAGAGCAACTTTAATTGTGAAAAATGTATTGAAGAAAAAGAACGTGAAACCAAAACAAAAATCACATAAAATTAGAATATATTAATGGTGGATCAAATATTTATATTTTTTTTAACTATGATAATAAAATAGGACCAAAATATTCAAATCATGTACCTACATGAAAAAACATAATAAGTTGTTGTTGTGGAGATTGTGCTAGGTTGGGCTCTAGCCCAAGCTAACATAAAAAGTGAATGTGGACTTGTCCCACCCCAAATGAGGAAGGGAAAATTACAAGAAATCCTAACATATCATTTTTTTTTTTATAATTTTACGATCGGTTGAAATTTGTTAAAATTGTACCAGACTTTCTTATTATTTTAAATTAATTACGTATATTTTTAGGTTTTTCTGTTTTGTTCTGATTGATTTTATAGTTACATTCCCTACCTCACATCCCTTTAAAATCCACCTCTGAATTTGAATAATATATACCTAATAAAATTCTTTTGAAGTCGATGATTTTGGTTGATATATCACTTCTAAAACTTTTGTTAGTCCTCATATTTGGGTTGATATATAGTTTGAAGTGATCGATTTTATAGCCACCTTTCCCTTCAATCCCTTCCAATCCACCCTTCAATCCCTTCCAATCCACCGATGCATTTGCACCATCACACCGACTAATTAAAATATAAAAAATAATTTTTTTGAATTTGGTTGATACTAAAACTTTTCTCAAATCGGGGTGATATATATCAAGTTGTCGTATTTGGTTGATATATAAGTCACAAAATCTGGGTTGATATATCTCAAGTATACAAAAACTTTTCTCAAATCGCAGTATATGGGTCTCAAATCGGGGTGATATATCTCAAGTTTATTTGGTTGATGTATAAGTCACAAAATTTAGGTTGATATATCTCAAGTATACAAAAACTTTTCTCAAATCGCAATATATGGGTTGATATGTCTCAAGTTGCAATATTTGGTTGATATATAAGTCACGGAATTTGGTTAATACTAAAACTTTTCTCAAATCGGGTCTCTCCCCAAGTCGGAGTATTTTGGTTAATATATAAGTAGCAGTATTTGAGTTAATATTATAGCTTTTTTCAAATTTCAATATTTGGGTTGATATAGGTCTCTTCTCAAGTCGGAGTATTTGGGTGAATTTGGGTTAATATTGTAACTTTTTTCAATTCGCAATATTTGGGTTGATATAGTGTCTTATCAAGTTTGAGTATTTGAGATAATATATAACTCGCAGAATTTGGGTTGATATTATATTTTTTTTCAATTCGCAATATTTGGGTTGATATATATCTTTTGAAGTCGTGTAATTTGGGTCGATAAGTCACAGTATTTAGGTTGATATATCTCTTTTTAAGTATAAAAATTTAGGTTGATACTATGACTATTTTATATATCATGCATTTGCATCCCCACACCCATATATAAGTAGCAGAATTTGGGTTGATACTGTAACTGGCGGGTTGATATATCTTTTCTGTAATGGTTTTTAAAGTACAAAATTTCATATTAACAAATTATAGTACAAAATTAATACACCATAATATAAAAATAAATACATCATATATTTATGAAAAATTAATACTTATGAATACAAAAAAACTAATACATCGTATTATAAAAATAAATATATTATACAATCAAATCAAATAATCTAACGAAGCATAAGTGTGTACCTTGAAATAATGACCTCCCAAAAAGAGTAATCGTAATAATAGCAGTATAATTATTTTATGACGTAAAAATTGTATATAATGAACTTTTGAGGACCGAATCTGACATATTAAAATTATATGATTAAAATTGTCAACATCTAACAATCAGGGGACTGAAATTGCAATAAATATTTCATACTTCTAACCACATTTCTGAAAATTATACCCCAATCCATCAGCCCCAATTAATCATACATACCAGTTCGAGCTCAACACAACCAAATACAAAATCCCTGATTCCGAAAGAATTTACAAAATATTTTTTGAAAATTGGGGATTTTCATTTTCTGAAACTTTGAAAAATGGATGATTATACGAGAGAAATGATGGATTTAAAAACCCTCGTCACTCGTACTTTGGAGAAGAAAGGTGTTCTTGCAAGGATCCGTGTTAGTATTACTCGCATTTATTTTCCATCATAATTGGCTCATTTTCTGGAATAATTGTGTCTTTTGTCCTGCTTGTGCCTGTGAATGTATGTGCGCCTTAAATTTTTATGTGAGAAAAAAAAAAAACGAAGTTCAGGCGATTGCCAATTTCGACGTCGCAGCTGAGAAAATTATTTTTTTGGCAAATGTGGGTTTTATTATGCTTAATCTTATTGGTAGTAGTTGATGATTGCCTCTTACAGATTTGTTATTTGTAAAGTATGTATATATATTCATGCTTAAATTCAGATTCGGATTCGGAATATTAAAAAAAAAAAAAAATTCGTTTCACCAATTTTGTATAGTCATTTTACACAGTTCTGATGTTTTTAACTTCTACTCACAGTAATTTAATGATATGTTCAATTTGGGTTCTAAAAAGGTTTTTGTAATGTTATCCGGTGTTTCGTAAGTAGCTTGTAGAAGGCTCGTGAAGAGTTCTTGGATTCTAGTAGATAGACATTCGAAGTTGGTAAATTGCAGTTCCTTAATGCGTTTTGATACTGAAAAGATTTAATACGAATACCTTTTATCAGTTTCCCACAGTATGCTCAAAGCTTCGGTTTTCTTGGTTGTTAGGCTGAGCTGAGAGCTAGTGTGTTTGAAGCTATCGAAGAGGAGGATAAAGTGATAGAAAAAGACGAAGCTCTGCCTCCTGCTCTACTGGGTAGCTGCAATGATAGTGCAAAGCAACTCCATAACTCGCCATCAGGTAATTTTAATTTCAATAATTGCTTCTCTTTCTCACTACCCTTAATTTAATGATTTCATTTATATATTCTGAAAACTTTAAGGATTTGTAATGGATGTCGCTGAAATTAAAGTTTCAGAAATGGACGAACCCTATAAAATATATCTTTCTGAAATTATGAGATATTGATCGGCTGAATCACTTAATTGATAATCATTTCCTATTCATGTACTAACATCATTAAATCTACCTACTTTTACGGGGATGTTTTTGGTTGAAATTCAGAAATATTTGTCGGATTCAAATGATTGTTAATCATTTTCTATTTTATGTACCAGCCATTAATGTTTTATGTAAGTCCTTAAGCATAATAAAAATAATAATTCATGAAGTACCTTACTAAATTTTGTTAAAATGATTTTAAGTATTTTATTAAAAATTGGTCGTGGATCGCACCAATTACTGGTGTTATATGATAAAGCTGACTTTCAATATCTTGATTTTGTATTAGGGTCAGCGTGATTAAACAAATGCCTCAAAGCTTCTTAATGTTATTTGAGTTCTATGAGTTTTTTGCGATTTACTAGCTTTTAAGTTATTTCATTGTCTACATTTTGATGCGATAATTCCAGGAAGGCTCCTAACCGCCTTAATATGTGAATATCTGGATTGGTCTCAGTTAAACCACACATTGAAAGTCTACTTACCAGAGTGTAATTTGGTATATTTCTCTGCACTGTTGTTACTTTGGGTTTTTAGGTTTATTTATTTATGATGGACAATTTTCTTAAAATTAATTTTTTATTTCAGCCAAAGGAATCCTGGAAATCCGAGTTAAAAGAATTTAGCAGAAAGAATGGATATGACCTTAATCAGAACGGCGAAAGTGGGCCTTTGCTTTTGGACGTTCTCGAGGGTTTCTTGAAGTATGAGGTCAGATAAACTCCACTTTGTCTATGAAACTACTTATTTGGTTCTGTCGCCTTATATGCAGCATTATTTAAATGAATTAATGTTTCTATTTTTCTTGTAAATATAGAACTTTTTGAATCCCCATGCTAACACTTATAGATGAGAACCGGTATTCATAGAGAAGCTAACATATATAACTTTGTTGCTTTATGATTTTTTTTCCTGCATTGCTTCTTCTAGGAAGATTAATCTTTCTTCTTTTTCTTTTTCTTTTTCTTTTTTTTCTTTCTTTCTTTCTTTCTTTTTTTTTTTTTAATATATTTTTTTTGTAGAATTTGTCTCAAGGAAGGAGTGGAAACAGGAGATTGACTACTCCAGATGCTGAACCTCTATCAAACTTGGAAACTCGAAACTTTAGAAGGCCTTTGCCGTCATCAGTTGTCGGAGGTTTACCTCCACTGGGAAGGTTAATGATCAATAATTATACTAGGGATAATTACAGTAACTACCCTTGAGGTTTGGCATAATTACAAAAATTCCAGATAACTTTAAAAATAATTTGCGCCTACCATTTGTGAAGCTAACGGAAGTTGTTGAAATCATTGAATATTTTTACAGTTACATCACTTAACTTTCTAATTATTACAAATAACCTCAATTTCTTGTCTAACATGTTACAGTTAAATCCCTCAACTTTTCAAAATATTACAAAGAACCAAACAAGGAGTTGGGGCTATTTGTAATATTTAGAAAAAGTTGAGGGGTGTAATTGTAAAATATTTGATGAAATCTAACGGTTGGGAAGAATGTAAGACGAAATCAAACCTCAATGGCGATTTTGTATTTTTTTGAAGTTAGCTGGGATTTTTTGTAATTACCCCAAACCTTGGGGGTAGTTTTTGTAATTATGCCATTATTATAATCCTTTTACTTCTTTTTTTCTGCTCTAATTTGCTTAGTTTTTTATGTTTATAAATTCTAAGTTTATGTGATGCTCATTGCAGGCCTCACCCCGTTTCACAATCATCTGGTAACTAATAAAACTATGTGAATTTGGTTTTGAAATATCAGTTAGATAATATATTTGAATTATCTGATTCGTCAAAGTTTCAGATCGAAGAGCCGGGTCATCTACATCGGGCTATAGGAAAGATGAATACAATTGGAGATACGATGATGGTGAACTTCCTGAAGATGTAGTCCGTGCTTCAGCTGCTCTGGAAAATCTGCACTTCGATAGAAAATCCCGTAACCTAACTCCATCTTGGAGGTTTGTTTTTGAACATTGCGATATTATTGCTTTATATATTATTTCACAATTTATGGGGGGAAAATGGATCTTATTACTTGCCTTATATATGATGATGAAGAAAATGTTATCCAACTTGATACATTATTCATTATGAAGTCAATTTTTAATCTCGACTCGTATGAATTTCGTGAATTTCGATTGCAGGCATGCGGGGGACGAAATTTCGGAGGATGATACTTCTGGGTAGGCCCCAACTCTAGCTGAAGTATATTTAACTTAGTGTATGTGTATTTTTATTTTCCATTGGTCTAACAATGTGTTGTGTTTTATCTTATAACCATGCGATGTCATTGATTTTGTGTAAGGCGAATATTTGCTTCTGTATTTTATGATTATTGTAAGCTTGTTCGTCTCCTTGTTCTTTGCTTCGTCTCCTTGTTCTTTTCTTTGCTTCTGTATTTTACAATGGAGTGATTATTGTAAGCTTTTTCGTCTCCTTGTTCTCATTCTACCGTGTTTCTATGTTGATCTGTTTTGTTTTGTGTTTTCTTGTTATATATATCAAGTGCCAGTCCGAGGATTCTCATTCTACCGTGTTTCTATGTTGATCTGTTTTGTGTTTTCTTGTTATATATATCGAGTGCCAGTCCGAGCACGGGTTTCATGTAGGTTGTCCAGATCTTACAATTTTAAACGTTATTGTCAATGTTGTCTTCAAATGTACCAGAAACATTGTTACACAAACATTTGACTTCCGAAGTAAGATTGTTTTATATTTGACTTCCGAAATAAGATTGTTTTATAATCGATTTGTATTTATTTATTTATTTCCATCTAATTGATTAGTTTCGTGAAAGCTTTACTGTATATGGATGCAAGAAATGAGAACCCAATAACTGTTGTCATTTTTCTCATATTTTCACTTTCGACTACACGATTAAGGTGAACATATCGACATGCAGTTACCAGTTTCATTGGTTTATCCAATAACACATAATCATACCATTAATTTCGAAAAATAATTAATCTAGCACCACACAATTAAAAAAAATGAAAGAACCAAATGTTAATCTAGCACCACACAATTAAAAAAATGAATGGACAAGATTAATTAAATTATTTTATTCAGTTGATAGTATGATATACGAGGTGAGAGCCTGTTTACGTGATTAAGTCAATATGTTACTCCCTCGCAGATTGAATCACTGTGCTTCTCCAATTGTATTGGAGTTTGTGGGCAATTTATTAGGTGTACTTGGGTGCACACCTTGTTTTACGTGATAATATATGATAGTTATATGTGACCTTGTTTTACGTGATAATATATGATAGTTATATGTGATAATATATGACAATTATACTTGTGGTATACGATAGTTATACGTGATAATATGTGTCACAAATTCAGAATTTAAGGTTTACTTTCCAATTTTTGTGTTTAGTTTTCCATTTTTAAGGTAATATTTCATTTTAAGTTTTAGTTTTTTATTTTTTTTATTTAATTTTCTATTTTAGGGTCCCGACAAAAACCTATCATTCTACCAGTTATATGCGATGATATGTGTCAGTTATAATAAATTTAGGATTTAGAGTCAATTTCAAGGTTTAGTTTATCATTTTAGGGATTAATTTTCCATTTTTAGGGTTTCATTTTTTGTTTTAGGTTTATTTTTTTTTAATTTTAGATTTAGAATTTCAATTAGTTGTGATGATATATATGTAATGATATATGTCAGTTATATGCGATGATAAATTAAATTAGAGGTTGCACCTTAAAAGGTGTCTGGATCCATGGTATACTCTGTCTTGATGGGAGTCTCGCCAATAAAAAAAATCAAAAACAAAAGCCACAATATATTTTATCTTAAAAGTATCGTATTATTAAATATCAATATTTGACATCTTAACTTAACCATGTATCACATACTATAATGTAATGATATTGAAGAGATAATGAGGATATCGTTTCGAAAAACAAAATGCATAATTTCAAATTCCTAATGGAAGGAGTAAATATGTCGAAGTAATTTCGTAAAAAGCAAGGAAGAAGAATGATTTTCTATTTATCCAAATTTTTGTTCCACGTACTTTCCTATTCTTTGATTGAATATTTACATTGGCACTTATAATTTTTAATTCAACAAAATTTTCAATCGTCATGATTTGATAATTATTGTGCTTATAAATGTATTAAGCATCATATATTCATAGTCTTGATTTTAATTTATTAACATTTTTTATCTAAAAGGAAATGTATATTTGGTCAAACGTATAATTAACAAAATCCAATATAAAATGAAAAAAAAGAACTAATTGGGAGAGAATGACAAATACTTGGGTGAGACCGGTCACATTCTATATGACCACTTTTTATCATTTTATATTTGGATCCAATTGACCCATACCCATTGACCCGGACTCAAACCCAAACCTTGACTAGACTAGATCAGACCTTGACCCACACCCAAACCCACACCCACGCCTAGACTCACCTTGACTCACCCGTACCCCTTATCCATTCAGATTTTGCAATCGAAACGTCATTCCTTCGTAGTTTGTTGTGAAAATTTGTCAAGCGAAAATTCAAACTAAAATTCGAGCTAAAATTCAAGCGAAAATCCGTCTAATTCATGCTTTAATTCAAGCTAAAATTCGAGGCGAGAATCTGAGCAACTTCGATTTGTCAGTTTCGCTATTCAATTCGAGCAACGTTGAAGCTAATTCGAGAACAAATAAGCAACGAATTGAAGGTGATTTTCTTTCATTTTTTTATGTCGATCTTCTGTTTTTAATCCTTGAATACATACACTTACTCGTTTTTTGTATTTGTTTATATGTTTTAGGTTTTTTTTACACTTATTTCTGTTCGACTGCTCATTTATTTGGTAGAACACCATAGAAACTTCTCTGACTGCGTGTTTTATGAGTTTTGAAAATAGGTTTAGGAATTTTTACTTATATTTGTTAGACTGCTTTTTAATTTGTGTTATTTTTACTCATTTATTATGACTGTTTTATAAGTTTTGAAACCAGGTGTAGTGTTTTTTTTCACTGTATCACAAAATATCTTAAAAGTATCATGGAACATGTTAATTGTATTACAAAACATTACTTATACTCATTTTTATTTATTTTTATATATGATTTAGGCTTTTTTTCTTTAGTATCACAAACTATGTAAAAAGTATCATGGAACATATAAAATGTATCACAAAATATATCTAATGTATCAAAAAATATGCTAGGAATTAAATCTTTGTTTGGTATTTTTGATATATATATATATATATATATATATTTATTTATTTATTTATTGTGTTTCTTTGTTTTACTATCAGATAATGAAGAAACAGAGAGCGAAGAGATTGTCCTATCCACCAAAACCGAAGAAAAATTCGGTTGACATGGATAAGACATCAATTCGTGAGGACCTTTTAAAGCTGAATGTTGATCGATCGAAATCAGAAAGAACTGCTACTGGAGATACTGATTTTGTTGATAGGATTTTGGAAAAGGTAAAGAAAGTGACGGGGAATAGTGTTGTTGAAGAACACACGAAGATTGATTCTGTTTTAGATAAAGAGAAAGGAAAGAATGTTTTGAAAGAGATTCCAGAAGAAAAAAACATTTCTGGGATAGGTGATGTGGGACTGGAAAAACCAAAGCTTAAAGAAGATTGTAATTAAGAGGAAAGTACCAGAGAACGCTTTGGAGAAGGGCAAGGGGTCAGTCGATGAAGGGCTGGAAAAAACTGAAAATACTGTGCAGAAAGTTGTTGCTGAAGGTGATAAGGGTTTGAAAAAACTGTGCCAGAATGTTGTTGCTGTAGGAAATGTGAAGAAGAGGAAAGTTCCAGAGAACGCTTTGAAGAAGGGCAAGGGGTCAGTCGATGAAGGGCTGGAAAAAACTGAAAATACTGTGCAGAAAGTTGTTGCTGTAGGTGATGAGGGTTTGGAAAAAACTGTGCAGAATGTTGTTGCTGTAGGAAATGTGAAGAAGAGGAAAGTTAAGAGTGTTTCCTATCAGAAAGAAACAGTGAAGGATCAGAAAGAACCAGTCAAGGATCTTTCGAAGAAAAAAAGGTAAAATTATTTTACAATATAAATGATAAGTATCGCAAAATGTATTGAAAGTATCACAAAATATTTAAGTATCACAATGATATAGTACACAGAACACACTTATTTTTTTGTATCAAAAAATTAGTATAATTCTTTACAATATCTGATCAAGTATCACAAAATGTATTGAAAGTATCAGAAAAGA
>BMAC01000846.1:608499-652110 GCA_014905375.1 Phtheirospermum japonicum
TATCAAAAAATTAGTCTAATTTTTTACAATATCTGATCAAGTATCACAAAATGTATTAAAAGTATCAGATAATATAATAAAAGTATCACAGAACACACTTATTGTTTTTATAAAAATTTAGTATGATTTTTTTTATTGCAGATTTTTGTTCCCATTCTTTACAATGAGCATTACTTTTGTGCTGTGATCAACACTCCWATGAAAAAACTGCAATATTTGGACAACCGCAAGTGGGATGGTTTCGATTGCTATGAAAAAGCAGTTAAAATTGTGGTAAGTTATATTTTTTTTATAACAATTGATCCTTATTGTATAGTATCACAAAAAATGTTTAAAGTATTATATAACATGTTAAAAGTATCACAAATTTAATTTTTCTGTATGTTTCTTTTTTTCAACTTTTTTTGTTTTTGTTCCAACATATTTATTTTCCATATAGGCTAAAGAAATGGCCACATTTATGGAATCAACAAATCATCCATGTGCTGCCGATATAWAGGATTACATCTTTGAAAATGTCCCTTTTCTCTGRCAAAYGAGAAAGYAAGATCAAGATTGTGGTGTTTATCTAATGCATCATATGAAGCATTTCGATGGTGTCCCATACACATCTCCAAGTCTGTTAAAGGTAATTTTTTCTTCTTTATTTTCTATTTTTGTTAGTTTTGTATTGCAGTTTATAATTTTTTTTTCAACTTTTTTGAAGGCTCCTATTCGACATGCTATTAGGGCTGAGGTGTGTGCAACCCTAATTTCAAGTCCTTTCAACTCTGTTCGTGCTAATGTGCTGAAGGATGTGAAAGACTTTTATGAAGAGAAACCAGAGTTGAAACGACAAATTGCTGAAAAAAGAAAAGCTGATGCTGCAGTTTATAAGCGTAAGAAGTGAGTATGTGAAGCACATTTTGTGTGCTAGAAAYAATTTCAGTTTTTTTTAATGGATTTGTACGTTTTTGGATTTTTCTTGGATATTTTTGGCTATGTTTTCGCTAAGACGCAGGTGTTTTTAGATTGATATCTGTTTAGTGAAGCCTTTTTAGATGGATATATGTTTTTGGAGGCAGGTGGATTTTTTTTGGATATTTTTGCTATGTTTACGCTAGGATGCAGGTGGTTTCTTAGATTGATGCCTATTTTGGGGAAGTTTTTTTAGATATATTTGTTATTTATTACTAGTATGAAGGTGGTTTTTGTTGGAATGAATATATTGCTTGGGAATTTTTATTAGAAGAATTTTGTATGATCTATGATTCTGGATGTTTTTTTTTTTAATTTTTTTTTATTTTTCATTTTTTTTACTATATCATAATTTGATGAATTTTTACAATCAAACTTATTTTTCTATCACAAATTTAGTAAGATTTTTATAATCTCCGCTCTAGTATCGCAAAATGTATTAAAAGTATCTCAAAACGTATTGAAAGTATCGCAAAATACATTTATTTTTCTCTCACAAAATTGTTATAATTTTTTTAATAAATATTTAAGTATCGTAAAATGAATTAAAAGTATCAAAAAATATGTTAAGAGTATAACAGAACATTGTATCACAAAATTAGCATAAATTTTTATTATATCTGGATCAAGTATCGCAAAATATATTAAAAGTATCAGATAATATAATAAAAGTATCACAGAACACACTTATATTTTTATATCACAAAATTAGCAAAATTTTTATTATATCTGGATCAAGTATCGCAAAATATATTAAAAGTATCAGATAATATAATAAAAGTATCACAGAACACACTTATATTTTTATATCACAAAACTAGTAAGAATTTTTATAATATCTGATCAAGTATCGCAAAATGTATTAAAAGTATCAGATAATATAATAAAAGTATCACAGAACACACTTATATTTTTATATCAACAAAACTAGTAAGAATTTGTATAATATCTGATCAAGTATCGCAAAATGTATTAAAAGTATCAGATAATATAATAAAAGTATCACAGAACACACTTATATTTTTATATCACAAAACTAGTAAGAATTTGTATAATATCTGATCAAGTATCGCAAAATGTATTAAAAGTATCAGATAATATAATAAAAGTATCACAGAACACACTTATATTTTTATATCAACAAAACTAGTAAGAATTTGTATAATATCTGATCAAGTATCACAAAATGTATTAAAAGTATCAGATAATATAATAAAAGTATCACAGAACACACATATATTTTTATATCAACAAAACTAGTAAGAATTTGTATAATAACTCATTAAATATCGCAAAATGTATTAAAACTATCAGAAATGATATTAAAAGTTTTTTTGAAAATAAAATTAAAAAAGAAGAACTAAATCAAATGCGGATTTGGTGTTTTTGATCCGAATTCTTTACAAACAGCTGCTACGTTTGAGTTTTTTTTTTACTTTTTCTTTGAAGTGGTCCCTTCACCCTTTTTGATCTTCCTTTATTTTTCGAGCGTTGAGGATCAAGAACTTGATTCTTCGAGCTGCTTGTTCGGTCAGATTCTTCATTTAACTCAATATCTTCAAAGGTTTTCTTGAGTTCATTTATTGCAATACAATCTCTACTATATCCTTCTTCCACAATCCTCCGGGCTTCTTCATGTGATTGACATTGCATTAAAAGATTATAGTATTTTCTTGCCATCTCATGTCGCCAAGGAACAAAATCCTCCTGGTTTTCGATAGACACACTTTTGACACTTAATTTGTCCCAAATTTCAGATTTTGCCATATTCGTCCATCGCTTCTTGACATACACATTTGGGATTTTTTCCACACCATGCATATTAAAAACCCTTAAAATATGACAACATAAAAATCCACATTCTTCAATCTTCTTGCATGAACATGTGACAAGATGGGTTCTTGGATCAAAAAAGACACGATGTATCGTTGCACAGTTTTCATTAGATGAAACGTCAAAGACCTTCATTAATTCATCTTCATAAAATGTTGTGCATTTCATGGAAAGGCCGGTTATGAATTCATTCTCAAAAATTCTGAAAAGTGATATTGTGTAAACCTGGGCAGCATGCTTTATAAGTGGTATTGTATCCAAGGATGACGTTGGAGAAGACTTTGAGCAGGTGAATTCCAAATTTTCCTCTGTTCTTCTCCAATTCTCTAACATTCTTTTCCAATACTCATAAAAATGAGTCAGGCTCGTCATCTTTTTCACATTATTATCCGAGTGCATTATTTGTACTTTCACTTCTCTGTGATGATAACATTCCGGCAGAAAAGAAATCCTTGCTAAAAGCTGTACACCATCTCTCTCTTAAGGTATATAAACGCTGAAACCAACTATTATCTTGTAGATCAAAATTGTTACTTTGTATATGCAGTAATCTCAATGCAAAATAGTAATGCCTTAATAAAAGTATTATTGAGCTGCTCAGTTTTAAGCCAAGCTCATTATAACAAGCTTTGACCTATATGCATAATATGATATTATTATTTGCTCATTGAAAAGTATGTTTATTATTTCCTATTACATACTAACACTGTATACATACAAGTTTGCGTGTGTACTTCAAGAATCATCTAGCACAATCACTTATAGCATATTTGAAGACACTTAAAAAAAAAAATCCCGAACTCTGAACATACCAGGGAGAAATTTATTTTGAAAATACAAATTACATCATAAGAGATATATAACGTGTAATTTATTAGGCTTTTATCTGAGTTAGCAAAAGATTGTTTTTACTCA
This sequence comes from Phtheirospermum japonicum, assembly GCA_014905375.1. Taxonomy (NCBI): domain Eukaryota; kingdom Viridiplantae; phylum Streptophyta; class Magnoliopsida; order Lamiales; family Orobanchaceae; genus Phtheirospermum; species Phtheirospermum japonicum. Next base: position 612,205 of record BMAC01000846.1, read on the forward strand.
TTTACATTATGAATTAATTAGACGACCACGGCACAAACGATGATCGTTTATAGAAAATAAAACTATTATACATTTAATTGGTATCATGATACCTGATTAAGCTGGTTCTTGAATTTTTCTGGATGCAACTTTCGCTCAGAGTGGAAGGCACGAGAATTTTAAGTAACAAGCTTTTAATAGTAGATATTAAGTATTGGCAGTTTCAGGTAAAATTCTATGTTCATGGGGTACAAGAATTTTTTTTTTCCTGCTTAACCGCATCTGCTGGCTCAGATTGCGTTAAGAAAATATACTAATGCCGACAAAAATGTTAGCATGATAATATATGGAATAGTTTATTCTTACGTTCAAAGTCCAGCATCAATTTCAAATATTACAAAAAATCAAACAGGTTAAGAATACAAAGATTACAATTAAAAATATTTGAACATAAGGTTTCAGTCTACAACATTAGCAGACCGTTCACTCACCCATGCTGAAGTAGTTCCAAAATCCTCCCCGGAATGTGATGCAACCTTCCTGAAACATTTACAAGTCAAAAAGTGAAACATGATTAACAATGGCGTTCAAAGTTTGAAGAATAACCTTTCTTCAGTTCTAAATCTAAAAACAACTGAGATTGGGGCCGCAGTTTGTTAAGCGAACTGTATAAAAACAAATCAACCGAAATCGCTGGAAATGGATACGAAGATCTAAGGAGGACGAGAACTTACTGAGGACGAGGACTTGGGAATTCATCTTGTCTTTCCGATTTGAACTTACGAGAGTGGTGCGATGAGAGAACGAAAAGAGGAGCTTCTCCGGGAACTCAAACGAGGGTTTCTGAGTGAGTCAGTGATTGGGTGTGAACTTATTCAGAAATGTAAGTTTTGGGCGGTGGTTGAGGGCGACGGCGTGACGGGCGGGCGACGTGTTGTGGGTACGGGAGAGAAAGGGAGAGATAATGTTTGTGTGACCAATAAAAATCTAAGTTCAATAATTTAATTAAATTGTCTGATACCTAGAACGTATAAATAACACTACGTTCTGGAATGTTTAATTTACCAGAAGGTATTATTATTTATATGTCCTGGATTGTTTTTATTATCAGAAGGTACTTAAAATATACGTTCTAGTTTATGACACATACTAGAACGTATATTAAAAAATACCTTCTAAATGTGGTCAGTCTCAATTTTTTTGAACGAACATTCTAAATCCGTTCTAGGATTACGATTTTAATTACAAAAATACCACCGGACAGATATTCTAGAAGATAGTCGAAACTTCCGTACTAGAATGTCTGTTCTAGAATGTATTTTTTGTACTAGTGAACGTTACAGTAAATCTTCTTCTACCGTAACACTTTAAAATAAAATATGTGAAATGCTACATATGACATCTTATGCAATACTATTGTGAGATTGTAACACCTTTTTAATAGAAATTTGAATCTTTTGAAAACCATTTATCCAAAAATTGGATTAATCTTAACTATTTATTGTAAAACTTTTTGAATAATGAGGTATCACTTTGACTAATGTCATTATTGCTGGTCTGTAGATTGTGGTTATTTGACACTGCATAACATATAGTGGGGCCTTCTGTTAGATATATGTATGGGCTCTTTCAGCGACCTCTTCTCTCTCATGGAAACTACTACGAATCTCCTCAACGGCATCGTGGAAGTACTTCAAAAAATTTATGATCTTGATTTCAGATTTATATAACCCTCGACGGTGCTTGTGGAAACTTGTTCTGATCGAAGCCATTGATATTGACTATTATTTTAAGAGAATATTTTTTTTACCTCCTGAACTATGCCAAATTTGACACTTTGCCTCCTAAACTTTTATTTCGTACACTTTACCTTCTAAACTGTACGAATTGTGAACTTAACCTCCTGAACTCTCTTTTTGGTGGAAATTATGGCCGGAGCTCACTCGTGTGACATGCATGCTAACATATAAGGGTTAAAATTGACTTTCCATCTCCTCCTCATGACTCTCGCTCAAAACAATGGTACGTGAGTACTATGTAGGTTCCAAATCCTACGTGTATATATATATTAATGTGAACATTATCTTAACAGGTCACACGAGTGCTCACGTGCCAATGTTTTGAGAAGGAATCATAAGGAGGAGATGGAAAGTCAGTTTTACCCATTATATGTAAGCGTGCATGTCACACGAGTGAGCTCCGGCCAGAATTTCCACCAAAAATGGGAGTTTAGGAGGTTGGCATATTTCAGGAGGTAAAAGTCTTTTTTCTCTTATTTTAACTTTGGATAATTTATTTATGTTACTTGAGTGCTCAATTTTAGTGGATTCCGTTTTAAGAAATGTTCTACTTTTCTGAGTGGGGGTATTTTTATTTTTCCTGTTCTTGGCTTGTATTTCCCAAGTTTAAGTCTTTGAGAAACTTTTGTTATTTCAAAGTAGTTGTAAATTGTGACAAAAATTTTGCATTTTCAATTAATGGTTTAGAGCATGTTCGTCATTGACCGGATGATATCGTAAGCAATCAACTATTCACTAATTGTGTCATGCTCAAATATTCATCCCTTCTAAGATATTTTATAACTTTTTAGGTGTGGGGTATGTGATAGACATCTTCATAAAATTAGTTTTGTTGGTGCTTTCAGTATCTCATGATTTATTATAATAAACCTTATTTAATAGGTTATTGCGCAATCTGTGAATTTGAGTTTCGATGGAATTATAATGATGATGTGTGCATTACAGATTTAAGAATAAAGTTAGGACGTAGTGATAGATGTTGTAGATGGTCTAGCTACTATATGGATGGCATAAGTTTTATAATGACCTCGAATTACTGGAAGGTGTTCGTGTCCTATTTACCCCATACGACAACTACTACATGGATGTGGAATATTTTAAGGAGGATGATGAATGGCTATGTACTACTTTTGCTTATGTTGAAATGGGAAAAGTGATGATAGGATACTGCGAATGTTGTTACTATTTCCTCTGATGACGAAAAGAATGATGACAAGAATAATGAAAGTGGTTTCTTTAATTTGAAATTAACAAAAACTTATATCACATGGCCACGTCGTAGGGTCTATAATTGGTAGCTTTCCAAATACTCTGTTATTATATATTTAACTAATCAAATTGTCTTATTTCATTTGGAGCGTACTCGCAATAGATTTTGGAAAGATTTTATGCGCCCGAGAATTAAAGTTTCAACGAACTGCAACTCTCAGGTTCGGTGCTTAGAAGTTCAAAGTTGAGATAGACATGGAGGAGTCTAGAATCTCGATGCGGGGTGGTTGTAGACAACTTTTACGTGCCACTAGCTTCGAAATAGGTGACAAAGTCAAACTCACTATGGTTGCAACTAATCCGTTAATTTTAGATGTTTCTATCTTGACTTAGGTGCATCCTACGTATTAAAACATGTTTGGTCATTGTATTCGGCTATTTGGGTTCTTTTATGTAGACTACTTTCATTTTTATTTCTCATACTATGTGGATTATCTTTGGATTATTTATAAACTTTCATTTATGTTTTTCCAGCTTTATATAATGACATAACATATTGAAATTGGATTTGTGTTGTCTTATTTGACAATGAGATGTTTGCATTATTTATAAACTTCTGCTTATGTTTTTTCAGCTTTATATAATGATGTAATATATTTAAATTAAGTTTGTGTTGTCTTATTTGAAAATGAGATGCCAGTATTATTTATAGCTAATCTGTCTTAAAAAGAGCTAAACTAAACTGTCTATAAAAGAACATTAGAATCTAAATAGAAATCAGTTGAATGACAAACATAATCACAACCACTATTGTAGTTTTATTAGTAATTTGGGATGATTCTCCTCATTGTTGATATTGAGAAACTCGGAATATTTATATCCTTGTTAACTCCACACAATTTTGATGCTGGGTAGGAGTTTGAAATTATCAGGATAATTAAATACATAATGTGCAGCTTCCATCAACAATATAATTTTAGTTACAAACTTGTCGACACAATATGTAGGTACAAAAATAGAAATTCAGCAATTAAAGTTTCAAATACACATTCATTGACACACTATATTATAGCAAAATAACTTAACACAATTTGTCCATATAATTTTTTCTTATAAATATCACAACTTGACGACATTCATCCTTTACTGACCTTCAAAAATAATGAGTTTAACGATTCTCGATTTAAATCCTGCACCTCCAATACAAATCGTTCTTCGATCACCATACTACTATAAACAAAGCATCTTTCTGCTCAAACCTTGTCCATATACTAATGCTCTTAAACTGCTCACCAAAACAATGTAGGTTAATATAATACAATCAACTGCACCAGGTTAGTTACACATAAGAACATCAAATAGTGGCGCTCAACATTGATCCCATACATCACAAAATTGAAACTTCAATAATCAACCTCTTTAGTAGACATCATACTAAATAACATCACAAGCTTCGCAAACGGCATCTGTGAACGAGTGAGAAATTAGTATGGAGTATAATTCATATATTAGTGTAATATTTATAACACAAGAGACCTACCGAGCTCTAATCGGGTTAACGCGAGATCCGGGTCAAGAGGGCGAGAATCAATGCTCACATATCTGAAGACTTTAGATCGGCTGGTGAGCAGCACCACGTTAAATGGACGCTTGCTCCACTCCGCGAGCTGGTTGAAATATTTCTTGTATAGAATGGGGAAGTGTTTAAGGCTGGGAGGATTGGATTTTTTTGGGGTATGGTCTAGTAGCTCGGTTATAAAAGGCCATTCTTCAGTGTTATGTACAAAGAAGAAATTCTTTTTCCACTCAGGAGCTTTATTTGAAGGGTTCACTAAGAAACAGGCTTTACCAGTGCGTGTAGCGAGGTAAAAAGAATTGCTCTGATATTTTATTTGAAAACAGAAATGGAAAAAGTCGGGGTTGGGCTAAGTCTTTTTCCAAGTTCGGCGAACTAGATGTCGAGCCACCAAAAGTCTTGCGAAGTCACCTCCGCTTCGGAGCTGGTGAGCTGGGTCTCTTGGCAGATGGTCGGATGGGTCATTTCCCCTTTGAAGTCTTTTTTGCTAGTTGGGTCTCTTCGAGCTCGTCTTCGACTTCTGGGTCCGTTTCCGCCCCAAATGCTTCGTTCAGTATCTCATCCACGCTAGGAATAGAAGGCGGGGGTGCTGAGGTGACCTCAGGTTGTTGTTCGGTCTGCGCCACGATTTCCACCGAGCTCGAGGAGACACACGCATCACAAAAGGCATCTGAAATCGTGTGTAGTATTAGTATGGCGTGTAATTGTTCAAATATTGGTGCAAAATTTTGTAACAGAGGAGACCTACCGAACTCTGATCTGGTTAATGCTAGATCCGGGTCAAGAGGGCAAGAATCAATGCCCACATATCTGAAAACTTTGGACCAACTGTGACAAGAACCACGTCAAATGGGCGCTTACTCCACTCCGCGAGCTGGTCGGAATATTTCTTGTATAAAATAGGGAAATGTTTAAGTCTGGGAGGGTTGGATTGTTTTGGGGTATGGTCTAGCAGCTCAGTTATGAAAGGCCAGTCTTCTGTGTTGTGTATAAAAAAGAAATTCTTTTTCCACTCAGGAACTTTATTGGAAGGGTTCACTAAGAAGCGGGCTTTACTAGTGCGGGCGGCGAGGTAAAAGGAATGGCTCTGATATTTTATTTGAAAATAAAAATGAAAAAATCCGGGGTCGGGCTGAGAGTTGTAATATTTACATAGTATGATATAGCCCGCTAGATACTTGATAGAGTTGGGGGTCAATTGTAGAAGGGAACTTTGTACAAGAGTGAAATTTCAATGTAAAATTGATGAGGTGGGAATCTAAGTCCTGCCCTAAGTAGCTCGTCAAACAAGGTTATATGGTTGGGAGATGGTTGCAGGGGGTCTAAATGACGTATGTCGGGCAGAACCATCTGAGCCGTCTCAGGTAGGTTAAGTGTTTGTTGAAAAACCTCTAATACTTCTGGCTCAGGAAGCAGCCAATAATTATCCTTGATGGGCTTGGTCGAGAGGGATGAGGAAGGCAGGTCGGTAGCATTTAGGGAACGAGCTAAAGTCACAGGATTGTCAAGAAAGTGCTCGCAAGGAGGTGGATGAGTAGGTCTGTGTAATGGAATGCCTTCTGGGATGTTTGTGAGGGCTAAGGGGAGGGGAGAAGAAGTTTTGGGGAGAACATCTTCTGTTTCGTCGCGGGGGCTGGAGATAGGAGAGGGGGGCTGATTGCGTCTCCTATGGAGGATATAAGGGTTCTCACTAGGGTTGGAGTCGGGTGAGAGGGATGGGTTTTGAGAATTAAGATTGGGGAATGTTATTCTCATCATAAATCAAAGCGCACAAAGAGAAAAACAGTATAAAATGCAACAGTTCAGTAAATGCAACAGATACAGTGTGCAAATATTATATTTATACGAATTAAACTCTATTGATAAAAAGGGAGATTGGAGACTTACCCATTTTTTAGTATCCTGGAGATCGGTGATGGATCGTGAAATTAATGATATTTTTTGAGAAATTCGGAAAATATACGAGCTTTGTCGCAGAACGAAAATGGTGATGTATTTTGGGTAAAGTGGAAAATGAGAGAGATGAAGGGATTTTGTGTTGGGCGGCGGAAAGCTGATGAGACAGGTAGGAGCGGGAAAGTAATTAGGGTTATCAGGAATGTTTGGGCCATTTATTTTGGGCCCACTAGGTTTATTATACTCCGAGAAAATGAAGAGGTGACACGTACCCGACATGTTGTTGGTTTGCATTTAATGAAATTTAAAAGGAATGGGATGGATAGAGAAATGCGTGTTTTGGCTTTTGGGGCTGTGTATGATTGCGTTTTTGAAATTATTGAGTTCGAATATGATTTCAGGTTGGAGGATAACAGTTGTGTGGTTTCAGGTCGTTATATATATAGTTGGGGACTTGGTCTGGGGACTGGCAGGTCGTCCCTTGCGAGGTGATCATACTATCTTAAAAGAAGCGAGTTCAATGAGTTGAACTTTTGCAGGTCGCAGGTGTATTTGGTAATTTATAATGGGATGATTGGTATTACAGCTCGATTTGCCGAGTTGTGGTTTAGTAAAGTGGAGTAGTGATTTATTTATGTGTTTACGTTTCATTGTTGTTTTTAGTGGTTGTTGTGCTCTTTTGATTCTGTTTTTACATGTCCTACCTGATTTCATGTCTCAATCAGCTAGAACATGGGGGACTAGCTGATACGGACCGAAATGTCCATACGTAATATAATTTGATATATGAGGGTATTTGTGGTAAGCGACCTCATTTCCTGGAGAGGGTGTTCCTCTGGGAGGTGAGCGAGATGAATGGTTTACTTGGAGAAGTGGGTAAGCTAGTTGGTAGAGTAGCGACCTGAAGTATGAAGACGAGTTCTCATATAGGGTCGCGACCTCTTGTGTTTTGTGTAGTGTTTGAGCTCGATTATGGGTGGTTTATGGGGCCCTGGCGGGCTATATGGAAAGAATAACAGACCCAGGCCTTTTATGGTAAGAGATTTATTATTTATGGGAATTTAACATATAGGAGGAATCCTAATTTTGAGTCGGTTATAGTGTCATGGTATTTATAGAATTGTGGTTGGAGAAGGTAACTCTATACCGGGGGACACTTCTCCTATCTCTATAAAAGGAGGTGCATACCTCTCTTTATTGTCTAAGTTAAAATTTATTGTGCTTTTATCTCGCTTTAATCATAGTGTGAGTGTTTTGAGTTGAGTTGTGACTTGCTTTTGACTTAAGTATAGGAGGGCCTAGACGGGCTCGAAATCCGACCCGTCCAAGGTGCTGTTTTGCAGGACCAGCTAGGTTGTCAGGAGTATCATTCAAAGACTTAGCAGATCGCTGTAACGTATTTAGAACATATTTCAGGTTGCTGATCTCTATTTGAGGTTAGTACTCCATATTCTTGGTAACCAATCGATTTGAATTTATCAGCTCTCAGGTATTTTCTTAAAAAGCAAGGAAAAAAGAATCATTTTTTAATGATCCAGACTTTTGTTCCACGCACTTTCCTATTTATTGTTAGACATATCCCACATTACATTATTCAAATGACATGTGTTTAAAAGATACGGAGGTGCTTTAAATCAGTTTAATGCATGAGCACTAATTATTCATCGAAAGACCGAATATTCTAGATATAATGACTGAATATTTACATTGTTCATGGTGCGTATATCATGTATAGGTGAATTGGTGGGCAAATTGTGGCGTGCACTGCAACAAAAGAGTCTTGCATTTTGATCCATACCAATTTTTGAAGAAGGCCTAGGTTGATGAACTATACCGATGGTCACCGCATGCTAAAATGAGGTATTTATTATTCTAATCAGAAATATTGCTTTATTTATAATAATATCAATGCACTGTTGGAGATGCATATGTGGATTATGTATTATGTTTTTTAGTGATACCATCCGCTTACCATTGTGCGACGTGTCAAGAATATTTTCCGATAATCTCATAAATAGAAATTGGCTTATCGATGATGTGAGTTTACCTTGTGAATTTTCTTTACCTTGAGTTTCATTTTTGTAAACATTGTCATATTTTTGATTATATATAATCGTGCTAACAAATAGTTTAAATCTTGCAGGAATGCTTGCGGTGTATTCGCGTTGAAGTTAATCGAATTCCTGATATTGACATTGACTTGGAGCATATATCATACAAATTAAGATTAAACATGCCTGAAACGTAACAATGGTTCAAACCTGCCATGATATCATTTGATGGTTTTTCGATAATATTTCGTGAAGGAATGATGTAAAAAATTAGGGCTCTGAATATTGGGAGTGATGAATTCGAATAATTCATCAGTTCAACTTAATTTTCTCGTTGGGTTCAGATTTCGAATGAAGATTTTTTTCCTCGATTAAGAAAAGAACTCAAATAGTCAGGTTTAGTTTACTTCGAAAGAAAATAAATTTCATATATTACTTTTAATTTTACTTTTAAATGAGTTTGAGTTATAATTGCAAAAATTCCCTCAAACAACTCTGTGAGATAACAGAAACCACATAGAATCTTTTATAAGGAGGAAAGTTATAAAAAAAGGCATAGTTCATGATTGAATGTCACAAAAAAAATTGATATTGTACCTGTGAAAATAGCAATAGTTTGGGGTAAAAAGATTTTAATACATTCATTTAATTCCATGTATCTATACAATTTAATAACAGACAAGGATTTTTTTTTTTTTTTTTAATTTTGCACTAGTTTTAGAGAAATAGTTTTATTTTGAATGGATGTCATATTATTTTGTTTTAATTATAATGAAAGTCTTTTATGCAATTTAATAAGACTTTTTAATTTGTGCTGCACATTGATTTTTTTTATTTTCTTTTGCAGTTTAAAAAACGAAAGAGGTTCGATTTTAAAGTTTGGCTCAAATAAAAATTCACGCAAGATCAGACTGAGTGTGATTTGATGGAAGGCGAACAAGGGTTCGTGCTCTCTAACATTTAAGGTTGTCCAAAGACTAATCTCAAAATTAAAAAAAATTACACCACATTGAAAAACAGTCGCAATATATATTAACTTAAAAGTACCATATTATTAAATATCAATATTTGACATCTTAACCGTCTATTATGATTAAACTGATACTATGATGTGTAATGATATAGGAGATAATTAAAGGATATCGTTTCGTAAAAAACAATAAAATACATAATTTCAAATTCCTAATGGAAGGAGTAAATATATTGATACAATATGTCGAAAGCAATTTTTTTTAAGGGCAACACTCTTGTTAGGCCGAACTAACGTATCATCCGTTAGGTCAAAATTTCATATTGATATATTATAATGCAAAAATTAATACATTATAATAAAAAATTAATACATCATGGTATAAATACATCACAATAAAAAAAATCAATACATCATAGCATGAATATTTATAAAAAATCAATACTTTACAGTACAAAAACCAATACATAAAAGTACAAAAACCAATACATTATAATATCGACTCAAATGGCCTAACGGGTTATGACCCATTAATCTGGCCTAACACAAGTGTTTACCATTTCTTAAAAAGCAATGAAGAAGAAAGATTTTCAAATTATCCATATTTTTGTTCCACACAATTTCCTATTTTTTTACTTAAATATTTATGTCGTATGTGGCACTTATAATATTTTATTCAACAAAATTTTCAATCGTCATGATTTGACAATTATTGTACTTATAAATGTATTAAGCATAGTATGTTCATAATTTTGATTTTAATTTCTTAATATTTCAATCTAAAGGAAAATATACATTTAGTCAAAAGTACAATTAACAAAATTCAATATCAAATGAAAAAAAGAAACTATTTGGAAGAGAATATATCAAGTATCATTATCTTAATTTTAAAATCCAATATCAAATGGAAAAAGAAACTAATTGGGAGCGAATATATCAAGAATCACGATATTCCAGGTGTAATGACTGAAATATTTACGTTGTATGTAGCACTTATGATTTTTATTCAATAAATTTTCAATCGTCATGATTTTAAAAACATTGTTCTTATAAATGATTTACTCATCATATATTCATAACCTTGATTTCAATTTGTTAAAATTTTTAAATAAAGAGAAATATACATTTGATCTAACGTAGAATTAAAAAAATCCAATATCAAATGAGAAAAGTAACTATTTGGGAACGAATATATCAAGTATGGTGATGTTGATTTTAAATTCCAATATCAAATGAAAAAGTAACTATTTGGGAGAGAATATATCAAGTATCACGATCTTAATTTTAAAATCAAATATCAAATGAAAAAATGAACTATTTGGGAACGAATATATCAAATATCACAATATTTCAAGTACAATGACTTGAGTATTTACGTTGTATGTGTCACTTATACTTTTTTATTCAACAAACTTTTCCATCGTCATGATTTGACAATTATTGTGCATATAAATGTATTAAGCATTATATATTCATAATCTTGGTTGTATTTTGTTAACATTTTTTTCTTTCTAAAGGGATATATACATTTGGTCAAACGTACAATTAGCAAAATCCAATATCTAACGAAAAAAAGAACTACTTGGGAGCAAATATATCAAGTATCATGATTTTAAAATCCAATAACAAATGAAAAAAAGTGACTGTTTTGAGAGAATATATCAAGTATCACGAACTTAATTTTAAAATCCAATATCAAATGAGAAAATGAACTATTTGGGAGTGAATATATCAAGTATCACAATATTTCAAGTGTAATGACTTAAATATTTACGTTGTATGTGTTACTTATTATTTTTTATTCAACAAATTTTTCCATCGTCATGATTTGACAATTATAGTGCTTATAAATATATTAAGCATCATATATTCATAATCTTGATTGTAATTTGTTAACATTTTTATTTAAAAGGAAATATACATTTGGTCAAATGTAGAATTAACAATATCCGATGTCAAATGAAAAAAGTACTATTTGGGAACGAATATATCAAGTATCGTGATCTTGATTTTAAAATCCAATATCAAATGAAAAAAGAAACTATTTGGGGGAGAATATATCAAGTATCAGGATCTTGATATTAAAATCCAATATCAAATGAAAAAGAAGTAATTTGGGAGAGATTATACCAAGTATGACGATATTGATGTTAAAATCCAATATCAAATGAATAAAGGTACTATTTGGGAGCGAATATATCAAGTACCACAATATTCCAAATGTAATGACTTAAATATTTACGTTGTATGTGTCACTTATAATTTTTTATTCAACAAATTTTTTAATCATTATGATTTGTCAATTATTGTGCTTATTAAGCATCATATATACATAATCTTGATTGTAATTTGTTAACATTTTTATCTAAAATTAAGTATACATTTGGTCAAATGTACAATTAACAAAATCCAATAAGATGAAGCTTTCTAATCGTTGCGAGAACCGAGAACGGAGAGATGAGCGAACCGGCGAAAAGTAGCATATTTACCAACCTATGAAGAAGCCGTAGATCGATGCCAAAACCGACGCGTCGTCGACGATCCTAAGCATCCAGCGTCGATCGATAACCATGTAGATGACCAAGTCGACGAAGCTCACTATCTCTGTCGATTCACGTCCGTAGATTGACACCCACGACCGATGCCTTCCCAACCACGTCGACGCGATTCGCGTCGATCGACACCGACCCAAAATTGGAATTTTTATGGAAACTTGTGCTCCAAGTTTTGGGAAAATTATAAATACCCTTATATAAATCATAAAGGGGACATTTTTACACCATTGTAAGGTCCCGAGACGTAGAGAGAGCCCGTTTTCACCGCCCGCTACGTAGCTACAAGATCAAGATTGAAAATCGAAGATTACAAGTTATAAACTACTTTTTTTCGTTCATGATTCGTTCTTCGGACAAGATCTACTTCCTGTCCCAAGAATAGCTCAAGTAATACCGCTTTTTAGATAATCATAAGTATTCTAAACTCTTTTAATTGATTTGTAGGTTAGTTCTCCGTTAATTTAGCTTTTAGATATTTTCTTCTTTACTTTCGGATCTTAAACTTTTAATGTTTGGTACTTTGGAGTTCATAGATAATATAGACCGTAATCTTTTGCTTCTTAATTACGTTTTGTTATTTATGCTTAATAATCGTAGTAGTAATTTATTCATGCTATTTAATTTCTTTTCAAATTCGAATACCCTAGTTCATAGTTTTTAGTTAATCAAGTCTTTTAAATTCTAGTTGGTTAATTAGTTCTATATAATTAGTTCAAGTAATTTAGTTTCAATGAATTGCTTTTGCTTTCAATTCGTAGTTTATAAAGTCAAAACCCCCAATTATACTTATTCGCGTGTGACTTTGTGATTAAACAGGCATCCAAAATCCCAATTGACAGTTTCTCGAGATTCGACTCGGTTTAAACTTACCAACCTACAAGCAAAATCGTAATCGTGCGAGCAAGCTTTAAACATTTGACAAACATATTTATAAAAGTAGGTGCGTAAAGCTTGAATCAAAATCTTGGCGTCGTTGCCGGGAAATTGGCAAAGGTTTTGAAGATGTTTGTTTGTATTACTTTTTTATTTAACCGTTTATCTGTATAATGGTTCTTTGTTTGCCACTCGATGCGTTGATGTTGTCTGTTGTTGATGCAAGGTCGTAGTGGTGTTGAAATATATCAACGGGTTCTTGGCTTGATATTATTGGAGTTCGATTCGATTGAGAGAATCAAGGTGTTTTAAGCTTTGTAAAATAAAAGGAAAATAAAAATAAAGCAATTAAACTAACTAACTAAGTTAGGAATTGAAATAGCAAGTGGGTCGGACGCCTCGGTCGTATGCCTTAATTGAAAATGCAAAGCAATAATGAAAATAAGTAAGAAAATGCAATGTTTCACCAAGTACAAGTATGCAAGCACAAGGTACAACTATGCATAAAATTCTAAATAATACAAATAAGCAAAAATTGAAAACATGAATGGATAAAGCAATGAAAATTGACATCAAAATTTAAAACTTTAAGGAAAATAGCAAGCAACGAATCCTAAATCTAAGATTCAACCTAAAACTATGCATGAAAATAAAATTGCAAATAAAGCATGGGAAAAACTTGAAATCAAGACGATCTAAGATCGATCTATGATCTAGATGTGTCACTCATCTAAATTCCATAGCCAATTCTTGAGATCTAACATGAATTCAAGGTGCTAAGACAAAAGGCATAAAATGAAGAACAAGCATGTAAATGAAGAACAAAACATGAAATTGAAAGGAAACTTACTTGAATTAAGAAATGAAACAAAGCTTGAATGTAATTGCATCAAAAGTAACAATCCAAAGGAGTATTTGGATTCTTCTTAGGCTTACATCCCCAAGGAGGTGCTTGAAATTAAATCTAATTTAGGAAAAGAAATTACATCAAAACTTGAAACTCAATCCAAAGCCTAAGAAAGAGAGAATTATCTAATAGCTTGAGAGTAGTTTTAATCCCAAACCCAAGTTAGGGTTGGGAGGGGAGTTGTTTTTTTACAAAATGAGAATGAGGTTCTTATAATAGGTTTAATTGGGTTTAAATGGGCCAAATTAGACAAAAAGGCTTGAAATTCCAGGATTTAATCGAAATTGACCACTGTTGACCTTCTTAGCCGCTTGGCTCGACCCTGGGCTTGATTTGGCTCGAATTTGCTCAAGGTGGCTCGGAAACTGCCGAGCCTAGGCGCGCATGGCTCGGCAGGTGGCTGGCCTGGGCGCTGGGCTACACGGCTGGGTGTGGCGTGGGCGCGTGCGGGCTGGCGAGACTGAGCGGATCTTGGCGCGAGGGTTGGCGAGCTTGGGCGATGCATGGCGAGCGCTGCGCACAAGACGTGGCGAGCGCTGGCGACGCATGGCGAGGGGCTGCGCGCGAGTGCTGGGCGGATGCGCGGGAGCTGTGCCGGGCGCGCTCGACAGCTTGCGAGCGCTGCTCGGACATTGGGTAACCCAGTGTCGGCAGCGCTACCCAGTGTGGCAGTTCTGGCATGGATTTTGGCGATGCTAGGCGAGGGTGGCGAGGCTAGGCCACCATTCCAGAATGTTAGCCATTTTTTGAAGCCTCTTCTTGGCTTGAATTTTGGTCTCCAATGCCTTGGCCAAAAAAATAGGAATTTTTAAACGTAAAAACCCAAGAATTTCGCCAAACCTCAAGGTAATTGAACCAATTAACCCATTAAAATATAAAATTAGCAAAAAATACGAAAAACAATAAAACAAGAAAAACGACCTAAAGAACTATCGAAAAATGACTCAAAACTACTAAAATCAATATAAAAATCTATTTAAAAACACAAAAATTACATGCAAAACACAAAGGTTTTGAAGATGTTTGTTTGTATTACATTTTTGTTTAACCGTTTATCTGTATAATGGTTCTTTGTTTGCAACTCGATGTGTTGATATTGTTTGTTGTTGATGCAAGGTCGTAGAAGCCTAAAAAGTGAGCTTGCCCCATTTATCGACAACATCGAACGAGCAGAGAGACCAAGACAACCTTTTCTTTCCCCAGATGGGACCGAACTAATCCTAAACACCATGTCAAACATTCCACTTAATGGCTACAGAGGAGGACGAACAAATGGTGGTCGAGGGAGAGGAAATTACATTCGCACTCCCCCTCGCGATCCGCCATAAGGCATTCCATTCGACGATGACATGCACATGAGGAACCAACTAAATGACGGTCGGGATGGAGACCCAAATATTTTTGATCCTATTGACAACTAAGAGCTCAACTAGGAGAACAACCTAGGTGAGGAGCAGGGAGGAATAGAGATCCTACATGGTGGAAACAATGGGGGGCCCAGCCCAACGACGACCGACAAATTTTGATACTGGGAAATCCTATCAACCCACCACCACCACAACACTTTCAAAACCAAGAAGAAGCTCGAGCCTACAATCCTTGGGAAAATCAGGAGTTTGGACAGAACCAAGTTGGTAACGGCGAGCCCCAGCCCCAGCCCCAGCCCCAAAATAACCAATGAAATTATGAAAACCTGAACCGGGAGCATGAGCAGCATCGTTTCCAAAATAGAGGAGAAGCAATAGTACTAGGCTTAGCAGAATGAGAATGCTCGGGATGATGTATATGGCGATGAGAATTATGGAAATTATGACGGTGATCAATATAATAAGAATGAGGAAGAGTACGGTGGACAGCGAGACTACGGAGGATGCACAAATTTTAGTTGGGTACTAGTCCCTCGATATCCGAATGTACGCCAACAAGGTGACCTAGCAAGCCCAACCATCGGTCTGTAAATCTCAGCCATAGTCCTAGGCCCCTTGGCCCGAGATTACGATTTGAAGTCTAATAATGTTAGCCAGCTACCTATTTTCTACGGCATGCCAAACAAAGACCCACTCGATTTCATTTGAGACTTTTACATATCATTATCTAGAATGCCAGCTCGGGAACTAAATGAAGGTCTGCTTAGAATGAGATACTTTCCGAGCAGTCTGAAAGAAAAAGCGAAGAGGTGGCTTCTATCTTTGCAACCTAACTCCATAACCAATTGGGATATGTTTTACAAGAAGTTTGTGAGCAGGTTTTACTCAGCCCAAACAACTGTGAAGTTGAGGAAAAAATTACCAACTTCGAGCAATCGGACGGAGAATTGTTACACGAATCATGGGAACGTTATAAGGGGATCCTCCATGCATGCTCATATCATAACAACAGTCCTAAAATGGTCAACGATTATTTTCATGAGGGTTGCTGCCGAGTTATAAGCAACAAGTGGAAACAAAAGCCGGAGATTTCGGAGACTTAACTGCGAAAGTAGCATGGGATCTATTCAAGCTAATGAGCGAAAAGTCGCACCAGACGAGTTCCCGACCTAGAAAGATCAAAGTGAATGAAGTCTCAACTTCTAATGATAAGGATGATAAGATAGAGAAACTCACAAAGCAAGTCGCCTTGTTGACAAGCATGATGACAAAGCGAGAGGAGGAGCAACTACAACCTTCACACGAGACGTGTGGAATTTATGGAGCTTTTGAGCATGGAGCAAATGCATGTCAGGTGACATTTGACGACGACGAGGGCATAGAGGTGAACGCAGTATAAAACTTACAGCATAACAACAACTCAGGCCAACAATTCACCAAGAACTATAATCCATACTCAAAGACATACAATTCGGGATCCCGTGATCATCCAAATTTCAAGTATGGACCAGGGAGCCCCAACTATGTGCCAATGCTCAAGAAAGCAGATCCTCAATACCTAGAACCACCCACACTAAACAACTATTCTACAAAGGAGCAAACATTTAAACCGGTTCAACCAAACAATCAATTGTTAGTTTGGCATCAAAATCAATTAGTTGAGACCATTCGTAACCGGGACGGACTTGCACAAGTGAGTACACAAGTAAATAATCTTAAAGTGAAGGTCAATAATCAAGGTGGGCAGCTAGATGACCCTACTAAAAGCGTTAACAATTTGGAGAGGATGATGGGTCAGATGGTAGCTACCATGGCAAAACTTTTGAAAGAGAAGGACAAATTTCCCAGCCAAACGGAGCAGGCCTCAGCTATTCATGTTCTTCGTAGTGGGAAAAAGGTTAATAATGGTGTACTAGAGAAAGAGGAAGAAGACGAAGAGGTGGCCACGGCTCCACAACAAAAAGGCGCAACCAAACCGGTCGACCAAATGCACAAGTCACCGAATAGCTATGTTTCGGGATCCATTAAGGGGACAATCCCGAACCAAGCACCTACTCCAACGCCACCTGATGAGTCTTCAAAATCGCAGCCAGATCAACTAGCTAAGTTGCACGGACACGGACACGGGACACGACACGACACGGATATGAGAACACGCTTATTTTTAAAAATATAGGAAACGGCACGACTCGGACACGTTTATAATATAAATAATTATTAATATATTTATTTCCTATAAATATTAAATTATAATAATTTTTATTTCCAATAATTATCTAAAATAATTACAAACTTATTCACAATAATTTATAAAACCCCAAATAAAATAAAAAATGATATTAAATATAAAAATTTAAAAAAATAGAATTTTTGAAAAAAAATAAAAAAATTGAAAAAATGTGTTGGGGCCGTGTCCCCTATGTCTCGCCATGTCCAAGCCGTGTCCGAGCCGTGTCCCATATCAAAAACTCAAAAAAAAAAGGATATGCGTCCGACTCGTGTCGGAGGCGTGTCGGGCGCATGTCCGCGTCCCCGAAGTGTCCTACTCGTCCCGGGAGTAAAAAATGGAGTGTTCATGCATCACAGGCAGTTAGCAACCCCGATTCGCGATGAAGTTCCATTTCCCAGTCGCCTACGTCCGGCCAAGGAGAACAAGAAATTCATGGAGCTTTATAATTTTTTGAAAAACGTGAACATTAATCTTCCACTTTTGAAAGTGATCAAGACGATGCCGGCTTATGTGAAGTTCTTCAAGAAACTTGCCTCGAGGGATAAACGCTTTCCGAACCAGCGCATGGAGATGAAGAAAGAGGTTAATTCAATTTTCAAGAATCAGTTGCCTCCGAAAGAGCGTGGAATGCTTGATCTTGGCACCGGTATTAATTTGATACCATATGCTCTCTATAAGCAACTGGATCTCGGGCCTATGAAATAGACCAACATGCGCCTCCAATTGGCGGATGGATCGATTAGGCACCCATTGGGCATTGTTGAAGATGTTTTTGTGCAAGTTGGCGAGTTAGTGGTTCCAGTTGATTTCGTGATTCTGGATGTTGGTGAGGTGCCGGACATGAACATGGAACATACTATTGTTTTGGTTCGTCTGTTTATGTCTACGTCTCATGCGTGATAGATCTAAATAAGGGTAGGATGACTATGTCAGTTCTTGTCGAATCGGTATCAATTTCCCTGAGAGATATCAATAATATTCCTTCTTCATTCATGTGAGAGGAGTGTTCATTTGTTGATCCGATTGAGTCTTGCATCCATGAGCTTAAAAGCATTACTATCTTGGATGAGTCAGACATCGAGGACGATGAAGAATTTCTGAGTAGGGAGGAGGTAGCTAAATTATTTGGGATTGATTTTGCGAAATAGAAGCTAGCCTCAAAGATATCGACCCCAACGAAAATCTTATTATGAAATCTCAAACTCATGAAGCGGTGGAGTTAGAGGATCTACCTCAAGCCGGAAATTAATCGCAAGAAATCGCATCGAGCAAGCGACATTAAAAGATGCGTTTCTTGGGAGGCAACCCAAGATTTTTGTATCCTTTTGTAATTTCTGTTTTTATTTATTGTGTTTTGCTATGTTTTGTCTTGTTTTTATTTTTTTAGAACAGATGAAGAAACTCTTGCTGAGAGCCTTGATCAAATCGAGCAAAAAATGACACGAGACAGCATCCGTCGATCGACGCCTGAGTCGACGCGGAATTGACACTCCTGAGCTGCTTGCGTCGATCGACGCCAGGTCAACGCAACTCTTTGTCGCTGTTGATCCATACTTCATCGATCAATGCATCAGCTGACGCACCTCTCTGTCTGCGTTGACACGACTTCCGTCAATCGATGCTAGTCGACGCATGACTCAGACCCAGTCCCGAATGTTACTTAAACGCGGACTATTTCTTTTTAAAACCGTCCCCTACTCCCCCCCCCCCCCTTTTCCCACTCTTTCACAAACAACATAACACAAACTATTTCTTTCTCCTTTCTTCTTCAATTTCACCTTTCTTTCTTTGATTTCTTTTAAAAAACCAAAACACAATCCTCAATTCCCACCACACCTCACGAATATCTGGCAATAACAACATCAACGTAATTAAATCCGTAGAATCACCAACATAATCCTTCAATTCCAAGATTTTTTCCTATTTCACCAAAGGGAGGGGGTGGTATTCTGGCAACAAGCCAAGCTTAATCTAAGATGTAATTCGCTTGAAACCAACCACCGGAGTCTTATAAATTGATTGGTTGTGTTTGGGGTGCCTTGGATTTCAGTTTTGCTCAAATTCTTCCCTTTTGAAACACGCACGCCATGTGTTCGACATAAGGCCTCAAAGAATCCAAGTCTTAATTTTATTTCTTTTCGATAACCCTTTTTAATCCAAATTCGTTCACCATGTTTGTGGCGGGAAAGAGGATGGTTATTTCGGGGAAAATGTAGGACATCTCGGGGAAATACGGTGCCCCGTTTCCTATTTATGAGAAGGACGAGGGGAAAGTTGTCGAGTCCATTCAGGGGTGGGAATTTGCAACCCATCGGGTTATCGATGTCGATGGAAAAGAATAACGAGCATAAAATGGTTTGGTACATTATGAAAACGTCCTTGAACACATTAATGGACTTGGGTGCAAGATTTTTGCTCGGGTGGATTTTCCTGGGTTTTGCAAGCTTATGCTCGAACTTCTTTCAACCTTCCACGTATATCTTGATAATACGTTCTCGTGTCAACTTGGCGGGAATAAGATTTGGGTGGACGAGCACGTCTTTGGAGAAATCTTTGGGTTGCCGACCGAGGGCATTCATCCAAACCTAGACCATAGAGAGTTCAACCTCGCCACCTTTTGGGGGGGAAGTGACCGAGGAAAATATGAGAGACTGCAAACGTTTTCCTTGTACAAGGATTTGCGACGACACCTTATATGTCGCCTACAAAGTCCTAGCGCATGTCATTTTGTGAAAAAACGAGGCCACTACTACGACCAAACCCGAGCTCTTTATGCTACAATGTTTGATTGAAGGTCGCCAACCCCGGCTCTACCCGTTGATCTTCAATGGCCTCTATAATATAGTCAAGAGGAAGCCGGGTATCAAGTCACCATGCCTCGCATTTGCGTCGTACATCACCAGGCTCGCCCGTCCCTTCGGGTATAATCTGGCCGAAAATGGTCTTGTGCGTCTCGGGACGTTGTCTCTCTTGTCGACACGCACCTCAGCACCTAAGGTGAAGAACACCGGACAAGGAGGGTCCTCGTCATGACTTATCGACGAGGATGACGCAGCGGCTCCACAAACCGAGTCGGGCCCGAGCCCCGATTGGAATCATTTTTTTCGAGGAGAATCGAGCTTTTTAGGAGCAAATGTTCAAACGGTTTCAGTTGATGGATACAAAAATCAACACTAATCACCGACGTAGTCAATGAAGCCTTTGGAAGATCAATGCTCGTTTCTCTTGCCTTGAGGAGCATTTCGATGCAGCTTATCCTCCTCATGCCACCGAGACTCAGCCCGAAATGGATGTCGACGGCATTCCCGACGATGATCGCTCCAACGAGTTCTAATATCATTTATAAAAAATTCATGAAAATACAAAGATATTACTTAATTTGTTATTTGTTTTGCTTTGTTTGTTTCTTTTTTTAGTTCTAAGTCAAGACAATCAAATCATGCATTTCAAGGTGATGGATGATTGCACAATTCTACTTGGAGCGACTCGACTATTTTAGTCTTTAGGGATATTTCCTTACACCTATCCTCTTTTTATTTTTATATGTATTTGTGGCAACACAGAGATTGCCAGATTTTTAGAGAGGGGAGGGTAGTCGAGCGTGATTTGTATTTCATAATTATGCAAATATTTGAATTCATGGTATGTAATAATTAGTATTTGATGTGAATGATTGCTATTCTTGCGCCTTATTGTGTTTGTCTGGTTTATCCTGTCAAATTTGACTGTGTTGATTTGAGGTTCTTGCCCTCGTGCATGTATAAGTGCATAAAATTTTCAAAATTATTATTTATACATTATAAAATGGTATTTGGACGCAATTGATTTTGCAAGATCCAAAAGCAGCGTCAATTCAAAATCTTTTCATGTAAAAGCCAGTGAGTAGTCTGAGAGTTTATCATCGTTGCATGTACTTAAGTGGGTGCTGTTTTGAAATCTCTTGAAATTTTTGTGTGTAGTTAGCTTTGAACATGAAGATTAGGCATAGAAACTACCTTTATTCCGACCATATCCATATATATCAGCCACTATAAATCCCAAATGAGCCAATCATAGCCAAATATCCATTTCATATAGCAATGAGTGTTTATGAGTCAGATCCTACATCAATAAAAGTTTGGGGTAAGAGTTGGTTATTCTTGTTGGTTATTAGTGTTTTGGATTTATAAATAGGGATTTGTGAAAAGAGTTGTAATAGTGTTAAGGATCACCATCCTTCCAAAAAAAATAAAAATAATAAAAGGATGGTGAATCTCTTTCAATTGTTGCCTATGCTTATAAAGTCTTTTGTTTAGTTGTGACTTTTCTTATGAAGCCTACATGTTAAGAGGCAATATTTGAGCGTGAAAGAAGAAGTGTATCATAAGCTTCTATATTGTTTAAGTGGATTGTTCAAAAGTTGGTTTTTGGGTTTTCGAGTTGAGAAATAGCCTAAGTATAAAGGTTGCGATATGAGAGTAGGTGAGGTTTTCTTTTGAATGAGGTGAAGCAACTTGCTTCGTGATTAGAATAGTTTGGTGAGTTATTGATCATGTTAGATCGTGAGTTAGCCACACGACTTATACATTCTATACCCGTCCAAAGAGCGTACATTACAACCCGCAAAGACCTTTTCCGATTCTTTGTTAGTTACACACTTAAATACGATGGAGAAGTTTTTGATTCCAGTTCTTGATTATTGTACATGTAATTTGATGATTTGAGAGTATACACATCCCGTGCAAAAAAATACTTGAGTGCTTTTAAGTGTACACATATATATTACCCTTTGGAGAGGATGCATGATTTGTTTTTGGAGCAACAATGTAATAAGGGTCGAGCGTTTGAGGTTGCGCTACATTTATCTATATTTTCATAATTATTTATGCAGCACGACACGACCCTTTGCTTGAACATATGTTCATACTGGTTATTCTTTGATAGTATCATTTGTTCGATGATGAACAAACCAATAAGTGTGGTAGTTGATTAACATGAGATTGTCTTGATTTTTTTTAGTGTTTTAGTTAGTTTTTGTTATTAATTTTCGTATAGGTTGGATATATTAAGTATAATTTCGTATTTTCTTATCTCCAGCTTATTTTATCCCATTTTGATCATAATTAATGCAAATGGGTGATTATTCTTTGATTTTCCCCATACAACTAAGTAGCCGAGGAAGCTCAGTACTAATAAGATGAAGCTTGCTAATCGTTGCAAGAACTGAGAATCGAGAGACGAGCAAACCGAAAAAAATTGGCTGTTTACCAACCTATGAAGAATTCGTCGATCGACACCAGAATCTACGCATCGTCGACACTCCTAAGCGTCCAGCGTCGATCGACGACCAAGTCGATGGAGCTCTCTGCCTCTGTTGATTCACGTCCGTAGATCGATGCCCACGGCTGATGCCTTCCCAACCACGTCGATGCGATTCGCATCGATCGACGCCGACCCACAATCGAGATTTTTATGGAAACTTGTGCTCCAAGTTTTGGGAAAATTATAAATACCCTTCTATAACTCATAAAGGGGACATTTTTACACCATTCTAAGGTCCCGAGACGCAGAGAGAGCTCGTTTCCACCACCCGCTACGTAGCTACAAGATTAAGATTGAAGATCAAAGATTACAAGTTCTAAACTACTTTCTTTCGTTCGTGATTCGTTCTTTGGCCTAGACCTACTTCCTTTCTCTGGAATAGTTGTAGATTTACCACTTTTTAGATAATCATATGTATTCTAAACTCTTTAATTTCTTTCTAGATTAGTTCTCCGTTAATTTAGCTTTTAGATAATTTGTTCTTAACTTTCAGATCTTGAACTTTTCATGTTTGGTACTTTGAGATTAATAGTTAATATAGACCGTATTCTTCTCTTCTTAATTCTGTTTCGTTATTTATGCTTGATAATCATAGTAGTAATTTATCCATGCTATTTAATTGCTTTTGAAATTCAAAAACCCTAGTTCATAGTTTTTAGTTAATCAAGTTTTTTAAATTATAGTTGGTTAATCAGTTCTTGATAATTAGTTCAAGTAATTGTGTTTCAATTAACTTCTTTTGCTTTCAATTCGTAGTTTATGAAGTCAAAAACCTCAATTATACTTGTTCGCGTGTGACTTTGTGATTAAACAAGCATTCGAAATTCCTATTGACAGTTCCTCGAGATTCGAATCGATTTAAACTTACCAACCTACAAGCGAACTTGTACTATTGCGAGCAAGCTTTAAACGTTTGACAAACATATATATTTATAAAAGTATGTGCGTAAAGCTTGAATCAATAATCAAAGATAAAACTTAAGGTAGCTTTTAGTAACACATTTTATAAACAATACTTTTAGTAACCATATATCCTAAAATTGGATTAATATTAACTATTTATTATATATGAAGCAATACTTTTATTATATCATCACAACACTTTTAATCACATAAGGAGAAATACAAAAAATCGGGTTCATCTATTTAATTAGATTTAAAGCCCACAATTGGACTTAGGTTCTCGTATAAGGTAGTGTTTCTCATTTTGACCCTTCCCTATGAAATTATAACTAAACGAGAAAGTCATCGTCTTACGTGTCTAGAAAGGATGGTTCATGTGACACATCATATTTATGGTGTTTCGATTACTTATAATGTGTCGGCTTCTTATGATAACTAACACATAACCAACCAAACCTACATACTTGAATTCAATAATAATTAAAAATTAACTTAATTAATTCTTAACCTAATTAATTATAATTTATTCCCCATGAGCATCTCAAATACATTGTCAATTGAAGTAAAATATTTCCAAATAAGCTAAAAAATCCTATGTGACAAAATGAATTGTAGACACTAGCAAACCATCCACATTTCGATGGTGTGATAGACATTGTCTATTTGACATCTTTAATAATTCATTGATCATTTTAAATAAATAAATTATTTCTTTCCCTTCTTTAATCAAATTAATAATCAATTATTCCCTGCAATCCACATTTACAATTAGAGAAGTTTTATAATTGTTTTCAATTTATTTTTCATGTCAAAGACAATCTGTAATGTAACATTGGAGATGCTATTAGTAATAACTAATAGTGTACTTATGCGAAGTATGGATAACAATGTATCGAGTTGCATGAGTTAGGTTTAGGGTTGGTCAATTGATTTGGAGTCCTTTAACGAAACTCTACATTTGCCTATGAAGTAGAGAATATTCTTATACAACAAATCAAAAACATGGGGCGCTAGTAATTTTGCTCGAGTGCGTTGAACGAAATGTGTAGATCGTATATTGAAAATTAAAAGTAATCAACACAATAAAATAAAATAATAACAAGGGTATCCTTGGTAAAATCTAAAAACCCTAAAAAAGAAAACAGAGAGCGAGTTCGAATATAATGAGTTTCACTTCATTCGTTGGTATGTCTCAACATCAGAAATGACAATGATTGAGGATAATGATTTGAACATTATTGTGCTTATAAATATATTAAGCATCACATATTCATAATCTTGATTTCAATTTGTTAAGATTTTTTATCTAAAGGGAAATATACATTTTGTCAAAAGTACATTTAACAAAATCCAATATCAACTGAAAAAAAGTAACTATTTGAGAACGAATATATCAAGAATCGCGATGTTGATTTTAAAACCCAATATCAAATGTAAAAAGGAACTATTTGGGAGAGAATATATCAAGTATCACGATCTTGATTTTAAAATACAATATCAAATGAAAAAAGGGAACTATTGGGGAGCTAATATATCAAGTATCACGATATTCCAGGTGTAATGACTGGAATATTTTCAATCGTCATGATTTGAAAAATATTGTGCTTATAAATGAATTAAGCATCATATATTCATAATCTTGATTCTAATTTGTTAACATTTTTATTTAAAGGGAAATACACATTTGGTCAAACGTAGAATTAAAAAAATCTAATATCAAATGAGAAAAGTAACTATTTGGGAACGAATATATCAAGTATCGTTATGTTGATTTTAAAATCCAATATCAAATGAAAAAACTAACCATTTAAGAGAGAATATATCAAGTATCACGATCTTAATTTTAAAATCAATTATCAAATAAAAAATGAACTATTTGGGAGCGAATATATCAAATATCACAATATTTCAAGTACAATTACTTAAGTATTTACGCTGTATGTGTCACTTATACTTTTTTATTCAACAAACTTTTCCATCGTCATGATTTGACAATTATTGTGCATATAAATGTATTAAGCATTATATATTCATAATCTTGATTGTATTTTGTCAACATTTTTTTTTTCTAAAGGGATATATACATTTTGTCAAATGTACAATAAAAAATTTCCAATGTCAAATGAGAAATTATCAATTTTGGAGCGAATATATCAAGTATTATGATCTTTATTTTAAAATCTATTATCAAATGAAAGAAAGAAACTATTTGGGAGAGAATATATCAAGTATCACGATCTTGATTTTAAAACCCAATACCAAATGAAAAAAAGAACTATCTGGGAGGAAATATATCAAGTATCATGGTTTTTCAGGTGTAATGACTAAAATATTTACGTTGTATGTAGCACTTATGACTTTTAATTCAAAAAATTTCTTAATGATCATGATTTGACAATTATTGTGCTTATAAATGTATAAAGCATCATAAATTCATAATCTTGATTTTAATTTGTTAACATTTTTATCTAAAGGAAAATATATATTTAGTCAAACTTACAATTAACAAAATCCAATATCAAATGAAAAATTAACTATTTGGGAACGAATATATAAAGTGTCATGATGTTGATTTTGAAATCCAATATCAAATGAAAAAATGAACTATTTGGGAGAAAATATATCAAGTATCACGATCTTGATATTAAAATCCAATATCAAATGAAAAATGAACTATTTGGGAGAGATTATATCAAGTATCACGATCTTGATAATAAAATCAAATATCAAATGAATAAAGGTACTATTTGGGAGCGAATATATCAAGTACCACAATATTCCAAGTGTAATGACTTAAATATTTACGTTTTGTGTCACTTATAATTTTTTATTCAACAAGATTTTCAATCGTTCTGATTTGTCAATTATTGTTCTTATAAATGTATTAAGCATCATAGTTTCATAATCTCTATTGTAATTTGTTAACATTTTTATCTAAAAAGAAATATACATTTGGTCAATTGTACAATTAACAAAATCCAATATCAAATGAAAAAAATAACTATTTGAGAGCGAATATATCAAGTATCGTGTTCTTGATTTTAAAATCTAATATCAAATAAAAGAAAGAAACTATTTGGAAGAGAATATATCAAGTATCACGACATTGGTTTTATAATCCAATATCATATGAAAAAAATAACTATTTGATAGCGAATATATCAAGTATCACTATATTTGTTTTAGTTGTCTTAATGCTTCTATATAAAGTGGAAAGTTAAATGAAACAAAAGTAACAAAAAAGTAAAAGTAGAAAAAAGAGTTTGTTAATAAAAATGATGGCCTATACCAGCTTTAAGAATCTATACATTTTTATTAGAGAAAATTTTTTTTTACCTCCTGAACCATGGCCATTTTGACACTTTGCCTCCTAAACTTTTTTTTTCGTGCAAATTACCTCCTAAACTGTACGAATTTTGTACTTAACCTTCTGAACTCCCATTTTTGGTGGAAATTCTAGCCGAATCTCACTCGTGTGACACGCACGCTAATATCTTAGAGGTAAAATTGACTTTCCATCTCCTCCTTATGACTCCCGCTCAAAATAATAGCACGTGAGCACGACGTAGGTTCTAAATCCTACGTGTATACATATATTAATGTGAATATTATTTTAACAGGTCAAACGAGTGCTCAGGTGCCATTGTTTTGAGCAGGAGTCATAAGTAAGAGATGGAAAGTCGATTTTACCCCTTTTATGTAAGTGTGCATGTCACACGAGTTATCTCCGACCAAAAGTTCGACCAAAAATGGGAGTTCAGGAGGTTAAGTGCAAAATTCGTACAGCTTAGGAGGTAATTTGCACGAAAAAAAAGTTTAGGAGGCGAAGTGTCAAAATGACCATAGTTCAGGAGGTAAAAAAAGAAATTCTCTTTTTATTATGTTCTCATTATACTTAGTTAACATTAATCAAGCCCTTGATTTATTCAAGAAAGAACGTGTTTCTATATATAATGATCTCCCACAAATCCCAAAGCTCTACTTGTCCGATGTCACTCAAAAGACGATGACCTCGGAATGCGTACCCTCTATCCCGGTCAGGGTTTCGACTGGTCCTTCAATATTAATATAATTAGGTCTACACTTTTCTTTTGTAACTTTTCATGGGAGTCGAAGCAAACTACTTTTGATGTGTTTAATACAAAATGGACCTCTATTGTGTATAAAACTACGTGGTCAGGTTAGATGGCGTCTATCTAAATAATGATGCCAATACTGATCATAAAACAAATTATAACAAAATAAGAACCTGGTGATAGGAATGTCTGAGTTCATTGTATAAATATTTGGTTTATTGGATGAGTATTATCATCAAAATAAAGGACACACTCAGTTGTTATTTGACTTTCTCATTTACCATATTCCCTTCCGATCACTTTATTATTTACTGTCAAGTTGTATATATTTATTATACGCATGCACAACAAATGTCTTATATCTTTGAGATTAATTAAAATTTTAGCGTGACAAACATTTGTCATAAAATAGCATTATTATTATTATTATTATTATTATTATTATTATTATTATTATTATTATTATTTCTTTTTTCTTTTTAACTTTTCAGGGAAAAATAACACCACACCTATCATACCAAGACGAGAAACTATATACAAGCCATTTATGTTGCAGTAGAAAATATATATCTTTAATCATTACCTATGAAACTTATATTTGGTATACATCATTATTTAAATGAAATTAATGTTTCTATTGTTCTTGTAATTATAAAATTTTATTTTTTATATAGATGGGAGAACTGGTATTCATAGAGAACCGAAACATTATAACTTTGTTGTTTTATGATATTTTTTTCCGCTTCGATTCTTCTTAAGAAGAATAATCTTTATTTTTTGTTTGTCTGTTGAAGTCGTCGAATATTTTACAGTTACATCATTTAACTTTCTAGTTAACATTTCTTTTATATATGGAAATATACATTTTGTCAAATGTACAATTAAAAATATCTAATGTCAAATGGAAAATTATCAATTTTGGAGCGAATATATCAAGTATCGTGATCATGATTTTAAAACTTATTATTAAATGAAAGAAAGACACTATTTGGGAGAGAATATATCAAGTATCATGATCTTGATTTTAAAATCCAATACCAAATGAAAAAAAGAATTATTTGGGAGAAACTATATCAACTATAGCGGGTTTTCAGGTGTTTAACTAAAATATTTACGTTGCATGTAGAACTTATGACTTTTAATACAACAAAATTCTAAATGGCCATGATTTGACAATTATTGTGCTTATAAATGTATTAAGCATCATATATTCATAATCTTTATTTTAATTTGTTAACATTTTTATCTAAAGGAGAATATATATTTGGTCAAACTTACAATTAACAAAATCCAATATCAAATGAAAAAAGTAACTATTTGGGGACGAATATATCAATTATCGTGATGTTGATTTTAAAATCCAATATCAAATGAAAAAAGGAACTATTTGGGAGAGAATATATCAATTATAACGATTTTGATATTAAAACCCAATATGAAATGACAAATGAACTATTTGGGAGAGATTATATCAAGTATCACGATCTTAATATTAAAATCCAATATAAAATGTATAAAGTTACAATTTGGGAGCGAATATATCAAGTACCACAATATTCTAAGAGTAATGACTTAAATATTTACGTTGTGTGCCACTTATAGTTTTTTATTCAACAAGATTTTCAATCGTTTTGATTTGTCAATTATTGTGCTTATAAATGTATTAAGCATCATATATTCATAATCTTGATTGTAATTTGTTAACATTTTTATCTAAAAGGAAATATACATTTGGTCAAATTTACAATTAACAAAATCCAATATCAAATGAAAAAAGTAACTATTTGGGAACGAATATATCAAGTATCGTGATCTTGACTTTAAAATCTAATATCAAATAAAAGAAAGAAACTATTTGGAAGAGAATAGATCAAGTATCACAACATTGATTTTATAATCCAATATCATATGAAAAAAAATAACTATTTGAGAGCGAATATATCAAGTATCACTATATTTGTTTTGGTTGTCTTAATGCTTCTATATAAAGTGAAAAGTGAAATCAAACGAAAGTAACCAAAAAGTAAAAGTAGAAAAAGGTTTTGTTAATAAAAATGATGGCCTATACCAGCTTTAAGAGTTTATACATTTTTATTATGTTGTCATTATACTTGGTTAACATTAATCAAGCCCTTGATTTATTCAAGAAAGAACGTGTTTCTATATATAATGATCTCCCACAAAACTCCAAAGCTCTACTTGTTCGATGTCAATCAAAAGACGACGACCTTGGAATGCGTACTCTCTATCCCGGTCAGGGTTTCGATTGGTCCTTCAATATTAATATAATTAGGTCTACACTTTTCTTTTGTCACTTTTATTGGGAGTCGAAGCAAGATACTTTTGATGTGTTTAATACAAAATGGGACCTCTATCGTGTATACAACTACGTGGTCAGGACAGATGGCGTCTATCTAAATAATGATGACAGTACTGATCATAAAACAAATTATAACAAAATAAGAACCTGGTGATAGGAACGTCTGAGTTCATTGTATTAATATTTGGGTTATTGGATGATTATTTTCATCAATATAAAGGACACACTCAGTTGTTATTTGACTTTCTCATTTACAATATTGCCTTCCGATTACTTTATTATTTACCGTCAAGTTATATATATTCATTATACGCATGCACAACAAATGTCTTATATCTTTGAGATTAATTAAAATTTTATCATGACAAACATCAATCATAAAATAGCATTATTATTATTATTATTATTATTATTATTATTATTATTATTATTATTATTATTATTATTATTATTTCTTTTTCTTTTTTTAACTTTTGAGGGAAAAATAACACCACACCTATCATACCAAGACGAGAAACTATCTACAAGCAGTTTATGTTGCAGTAGAAAATATATTTTCTCAATCTTTACCTATGAAACTTATATTTGGTATTCATCATTATTTAAACGAAATTAATGTTTCTATTGTTCTTGTAATCATAAAACTTTGTTTTTTATATAGATGGGAGAACTGRTATTCATAGAGAACCAAAACATTATAACTTTGTTGTTTTATGATATTTTTTTCCGCTTCGATTCTTCTTAAGAAGAATAATCTTTATTTTTTGTTTGTTTGTTGAAGTCATCGAATATTCTACAGTTACATCATTTAACTATCTAGTTAATATTACAAATAACCAAACAGTACTTAAATGGTAATTAAACCCCTCAACTTTTTAAATACTACAAACAATCAAATAATGAGTTGGGGCCGTTTATACTATACTTTAAAAAAGTTGAAGGTATAATAATTGATGACATCTAACGGCTAGGAAAAATGTATGACGAAATTGAATTTCAATTGTAAATCTTATAATATTCGAAGTTAGCTTAGGCTTTTTTGTAATTACACTAAACGACAGTGTAGTTCTTGTATTTGTGTCATTATTATATTCATTTAATTTTTTATTATTCTGCTCCAATTCGCAGTACGACATGAGTTTAGTAAAACCAATAAAGTATTACCTGATAGTTATAAAATATTATAATACACAATATGCAACGCTCTTATAAACGTTTCAATTACTCGTGTAACCTATAATCAAAGATAAAACTTAAGGTAGCTTTTAGTAACACTTTTTATAAATATTACAATAAATCCTCTACCGTGACGCTTTAAAGTAACACGTGTGAAATGCTATTTATGACATCTAATGTAGTACTTTTTGTGAGATCGTAACACTTTTTTAGTAGCATTTTAATTTTTTTGGTAACCATATATCCTAAAATTGAATTAATGTTAACTATTTATTATATATGAA
Source organism: Phtheirospermum japonicum (assembly GCA_014905375.1). Taxonomy (NCBI): domain Eukaryota; kingdom Viridiplantae; phylum Streptophyta; class Magnoliopsida; order Lamiales; family Orobanchaceae; genus Phtheirospermum; species Phtheirospermum japonicum. Next base: position 643,677 of record BMAC01000846.1, read on the forward strand.
GCAATAATTTTATTATATCATCACATCACTTTTAATCACATATACAAAAAAACTGGGTTCATCTATTTAATAGATTTAAAGGCCACAATCGGACTTAGGTTCTCGTATAAGGTAGTGTTTCTCATTTTAACCCTTCCCTATGAAATTATAACTAAACGAGAAATTCATCGTCTTACGTGTCTAGCAAGGATTGTTCGTGCGACACATGATATTTATGGTGTTTCGATTTCTTATAATGTGTCGGCTTCTTATGATTGGAACTAACACATAACTAACCAAACCTACATACTTAATTTCAATAATAATAATTAAAAATTACCTTAATTAATTCCTAACCTAATTAATTATAATTTATTCCCTAAGAGCATCTCTAATATATTGCTAATTGAAATAAAATATTTCCAAATAAGTTAAAAAATCTTTTGTGACAAAACGAATTGTAGACACTGTCTAGCACACCATCCACATTTTGATGGTGTATTAGACATTGTCTATTTGACATTTTTTGATAATTTATTGATCATTTTAAATTAATAAATTGTTTCTTTCCCTTCTTTAATTAAATTAACAATCAATTATTCCCTGCAATCCAGATTTACAATTAGAGAAGTTTTATAATTATTTTAAATTTATTTTTCATGTCAAAGACAATCTGTGATGTAACATTGGAGATGCTATTAGTAATAACTAATAGTGTACTCGTGCGAAGTACGAATAACAATGTATCGAATTGCATGAGTTAGGTTTAGGGTTKGTCAATCGATTTGGAGTYCTTAAACGAAACTCTACATGGGCCTATGTAGTAGAAAATATTCTTATACAACAAATCAAAAACATGGGACGCTAGTAATTTTGTTTGAATACGTTGAACGAGATGTGTAGATCATATATTGCAAATTAAAAGTAATCAAAACAATAAAATAAACAAGGGTATATGTGAGAATAATTGTAATTCCTCAATTGAGGAGTAGAGGCTATTATTCACGTATATATAAGTACAGTTATAACAATTAAGATACGTAAAATAAGGAAATTAAATATACACAAATATATGCGAAGATATGACAACTTCATTAAGAATCTTCTAGGTCGTCTACTTTAACACCCCCCGTCAAGCGTTGCGGTAGAGGAGTGACGCAATGCTTGGATCTGAAAAAATTGAACAAAGGACGTGGAAGACCCTTTGTAAAAATGTCAGCGAGCTGCATGTGAGAGGGAACAAACTGAGTTGATAGACGATGAGAAGCTACAAGTTCACGAACAAAGTTATAGTCAATGTCAATGTGCTTTGCCCGTTTGTGAGAAATAGGATTTTGTGACAGAAAGATCGCACTTTTGTTATCACAAAGCAAGACCGGAACCGAAGAGGGAAGGGCTCTAACTCGCGAAGAAGATGGGTTACCCAGATGACCTCGGAAGCAGCATTGGCCATGGCCCTATACTCAGACTCACAACTGGAACGTGCAACAGTAGGTTGCTTCTTAGCACTCCAAGAGATGAGATTGGGCCCCAAGAAGATAGAATAACCATACGTTGAGCGACGAGTGTCGAGACAGTGAGCCCAATCAGCATCAGAATAAGCAAGCAAAGTGGGTGTGCCGTGAGTGAAGGATAAACCGAGATCTAACGTCCCTTTCACATAACGAAGGATGCGTTTAACAGCTTGAAAATGAACAATAGTGGGGGCAGACTGAAACTGACTAACAGAGTTAACGACAAAAGATATATCGGGACGAGTGATCATCAAATATTGTAAGGCACCCACCAAAGAACGATACAGAGTAGGATCAGAAAAAGCTTTACCATCCACCCGAAGAACGTCAGTTGGAGCCAAAGGAGTGGAGACAGGCTTGGCATGAAGGATGTCAGCACGATCAGGAATATCCCGAGCATACTTAGACTGACTTAAGAATAGCCCGGTATCGGAGTAAGTGACCTCAAGACCCAGAAAATAATTTAAGCGACCGAGATCTTTTAGAGCGAACTCTCGACGAATACGAGAAATAAGTTTCTCCAGAAGAGAAGAATCGAAGAAGAGAAGAATCGTTACCAGTGACCACAGTGTCGTCCACATAAAGCAACAAATAAATGAGAGAAGCACCGCTATGGAAAATGAATAAGTATGTGTCGGCCTTACTCCAAGTGAAACCCAAAGATATGAGAAAATCACTGAAACGGTGAAACCAAGCTCGAGGGGCTTGTTTTAAGACATAAATTGCCCTTTTGAGACGACAAACATACGAGGGACGCGTTGGATCTACATATCCTGGAGGTTGCTTCATAAAAACGGGTTTGTCAAGAAGGCAATGCAAGAAAGCATTGTTGACGTCTAATTGCCGAAGTGGCCAATGCTGCATGACGGCGATGGAGAGAACAATACGAACAGTGGAGGCTTTGACTACAGGACTGAAAGTGTGTGTGTAATCAAAACCTGGAATCTGCGTGAAACCCTGGGCCATGAGACGAGCCTTGTGGCGATCAACGGAACCATCTGACAAGAATTTAGTGCGGTAAACCCACTTAGAACCAATGATGTTTGAACCCGCGGGGCGAGGTACGAGTTCCCACGTATTATTGGTCAGCAAGGCTTGAATTTCAGCATCCATAGCAACCACCCATTCAGGCTTCTTGAGAGCAGTTTTAATGCCCTTTGGAATAGGGGCAGAGTGAAGAGCATGTAAAAGAGCATTATGAGCCAAGAAAGCATGAGATGGAGGATGCTTGATTTTAAATATACCGTCCTTGGAGCGAGTACGCATGGGATGAGAGATGCCCAGGGGAGCAGTAGAAGAGCCCGAGACCGGCTGTTGCTGCGACGACGCAGGCGATAAGGGCGAAACGACCTGTGGAGTAGCCGGAGGAGGATCGGCCTGCTGCTGGGGAGCCGGAGGTGGAGGCGGAGCCACCAGGTGAGTCGGTGGTGCTGCTGGTGGAGGGTCAGCTAGAGGATTCCCGGGAGGTAGGGAAACGGTAGCCGGACATAGCAAACATGACGAGGAGCCAACGGGGACCGAGATAGGTGGTTCGGATGGGGTGGCCAATGAAGGAGCCTGGGGCGTTGGATCAAGAAAGGCTGAAAATTCAAGAGTGTCAACGGGCTTTTGTGTTGAAGAAGCCGAGAAAGGCAAGCAACTTTCGTCAAAACGAGCATGCCGAGTGATATAATGCTTGGAAGAGACAGGATCAAGGCAAACAAACCCCTTGTGGCGAGAACTGTAACCAAGGAAAACACAAGGAACACTTATGGGTGAAAATTTATTTGCGGAATAATCTCGTAAGCATGGATAAACTCGACACCCAAATATATGAAAATGATCATATGCGGGAGCAATGGAAAAAAGTAATTCAAAAGGTGATTTGTTCTCAAGAATAGCAGTAGGTAACCTGTTGATAATATGAGCAGCTGTAGAGAACACCTCAACCCAATAGGACAAGGGAACAGATGCATGAAACAACATGGATAACCCCGTCTCAGTGATGTGACGGTGCTTTCGTTCAGCTCTTCCATTTTGAGTAGGAGTATACGGGCAAGACACAAAATGACGAATGCCATAATCACGAAATAAGCTTTGTAATTTATGATTGGTGAATTCAGTGCCCCCGTCGCTTTAAAATGACTGAATTTTGCAGGAAAATTGATTTTGAACTAAAGCTTGAAACAGGAGAAAAACGGAGTAAAAATCCAATTTCAAGCGTAACGGAAACAACCACGTAAACCTTGAGAAATCATCAATAAACAGGGCATAATACAAATATCCATTATGAGAACGYACAGGTGTCGGACCCCATAAATCACAATGAAATAATTGCAAAACACGAGATGCTCGTTTATTATTGAGAGAGTACGACAAATATTTGCTTTTGGCAAGCTGACAAGATGAACAAATTGTAGGCGTCGGTAATAATGAGGTAACCGATAACGAGCCCAATTTATTTAATAATGAAATAATAGAAAAGTTGGCATGCCCTAAGCGATGATGCCAAAGTTCAAAAGAACCACGAAGCTTCTTGGTTCGTAAGGCCGCAACAAGAGCAGAGTGTCCGTGATCCAAAATGTAGAGTCCATCTTCACGACGACCCTTAGCCAAAAGCATCCCTGTTTTCTCTGTCTGAATTTCAAAGCACTGATTAGTAAAAATAACTTTAACCGGATAATCATGTGTTAGTTTACTGACAGAGAGCAGGTTCTTGGTGATGTGAGGCACAACCAATACATCCAATAAAGATAATTCATGAGAGACATTTAACTGACCAACATGGGAAATATTTAATTTATCGCCATTACCGACTATGACGTGATCTGAACCAGAATATGGCGAGGCACGAGTAAGCGAGGAGGGATCATTGGTCATGTGGGCAGAAGCGCCCGTATCGATGTACCAGTCAGAAGTTGTGTTGGGGGCCAGAGAGCAGGAGGAATTGAAGGCCTCCGCAAGATTGGCTTGGCGTGAGGGAGGGGCTGAAGTATAGCGTTCAGRGCAGGCAGGGGCATAGTGGCCTTCTGTCCTACAAATTTGACAACGAGGTGAAAATCGTCCCTTTCCCTTTTCGTGCGATTTAGACAACCACGGCCCCTAGAGACAGAAAATGGGAGGCGAGAAGAGACGCCGTGTCCGCTTCTGGAACCTCCACGAACACCAGATGAAGAGGAGCGAGAAGCGGCAAAGGCAGGCTGAGAGGAAGCAGAGCCTGAGTCAAGCGCTCGGGTGAACAGATCGTGGGATTTCGCCTTGGACAGTAAGATGGGAAAGAGTGGCAGTGGTTCCAAATTTATCATGGAGGCTGAGAAAATCTGAAATTCGGCTCCTAATCCACGAAGAAACCAGTGGGATTTATCGGTCTCATCGATTGGCCATCCCATGCACGCCAATTGATCACAAAGATTTTTTAAAACTGCCCCATAGTCTGCGACGGAGCGAGCGCCCTTCTTCAAGAACTGGAGTTCGTCTTTGAGGCGCAATTCTCGTGCCTTGGAGGTTTGATTGAAAGCAGTTGCAAGTGTGGTCCATACGGCGTGCGAAGTGGAGCATCCGACCACGAGAGCCATCGCCTCTTCAGTGAGTGTGGAGACGATGAAGACGCGCACGATCTGGTCTTTCTCTAGCCAGTCGATGTACGCAGGATTGGGAGAGGAGGTCCCGTTTACGACGATGGTTTCTGATGGGTAAGAGCGAGAACCATCAACAAAAGGGAGAAATCTTTGTGTGGAGAGAAGGGGATGAATATGACCATACCACATCAAGTAGTTGGTAGATTTTAATTTGATAGTTACCATGTGGGTCATGGCTTGAAGAGTGAGTGTTGAATTGAAGGAATTTTCCGCAGCCATGGTGGAGAGAAGAAAAAAAAAATTTGCAGAGAAGTGAAGCGTGAGACTTTTGGATCGCGAAGATTAGGGTTTTAGCGTTTGTTAGGCTGATACCATGTGAGAATAATTGTAATTCCTCAATTGAGGAGTAGAGACTATTATTCACGTATATATAATTACAGTTACAACAATTAAGATACGTAAAATAAGGAAATCAAATATACACAAATATATGCGAAGATATGACAACTTCATTAAGAATCTTCTAGGTCGTCTACTTTAACAGTATCCTTGGTAAAATCTAAAAAATCAAAAAATGAAAAGAGAGAGCGAGATCGAATACAATGAGTTTCCCTTCATTCGTTGGGTATGTCTCAACACCAGAAATGACAATAATCGAGTATAATGATTTGGAGATTATTGTGCTTATAAATATATTAAGCATCACATATTCATAATCTTAATTTCAACTTGTTAAGTTTTTATCTAAAAGGAAATATACATTTGGTCAAAAGTACACTTACCAAAATCCAATATCAACTGGAAAAAAAGTAACTATTTGGGAATGAATATATCAGGAATAGTGATGTGGATTTTAAAATCCAATATCTAATATAAAATGGAACTATTTGGGAGAGTATATATCAAGTATCACGGTCTTGATTTTAAAATACAATATAAAATTGAAAAATAGGAACTATTGSGGAGCTAATATATCAAGTATCACGATATTTCAGGTGTAATGATTGAAATATTTCCAATTGTCATGATTTGACAAACATGAGGCTTATAAATGAATTATGCGTCATATATTCATAATCTTGGTTTTAATTTGTTAACATTTTTATCTAAAGGRAAATATACATTTGGTCAAACGTTGAATTAAAAAAATCAAAAATCAAATGACAAAAGTAACTATTTGGGAACGAATATATCAAGTATCGTGATGTTGAYTTTAAAATCCAATATCAGATGAAAAAAGTAACTATTTGGGAGAACTATATCGAGTTCCACGATCTTAATTTTAAAATTAAATATCAAATGAAAAAATGAATTGTTTGGGAGCGAATATATCARGTATCACAATATTTCAAGTGCAATGACTTAAGTATTTACGTTGTATGTGTCACTTATAATTTTTTATTCAACAAACTTTTCCATCGTCATGATTTGACAATTATTGTGCATATAAATGTATTAAGCATTATATATCATAATCTTGATTGTAATTTGTTAACATTTCTTTTATATATGGAAATATACATTTTGTCAAATGTACAATTAAAAATATCTAATGTCAAATGAAAAATTATCAATTTTGGAGCGAATATATCAAGTATCGTGATCATGATTTTAAAACTTATTATCAAATGAAAGAAAGACACTATTTGGGAGAGAATATATCAAGTATCATGATCTTGATTTTAAAATTCAATACCAAATGAAAAAAAGAATTATTTGGGAGAAACTATATCAACTATAACGGTTTTTCAGGTGTAATGACTAAAATATTTACGTTGCATGTAGGAATTATGACTTTTAATACAACAAAATTCTAAATGGCCATGATTTGACAATTATTGTGCTTATAAATTTATTAAGCATCTTATATTCATAATCTTGATTTTAATTTGTTAACATTTCTATCTAAAGAAAAATATATATTTGGTCAAACTTACAATTAACAAAATCAAATATCAAATGAAAAAAGTAACTATTAGGGAAACGAATATATCAATTATCGTGATGTTGATTTTAAAATCCAATATCAAATGAAAAAAGGAACTATTTGGTAGAGAATATATGAGGCTTCACGATTTTGATATTAAAACCCAATATGAAATGAAAAATGAACTATTTGAGAGAGATTATATCAAGTATCACGATCTTAATATTAAAATCCAATATCAAATGAATAAAGTTACAATTTAGGAGCGAATATATCAAGTACCACAATATTCCAAGAGTAATGACTTAAATATTTACGTTGTGTGTCACTTATAGTTTTTTATTCAACAAGATTTTCAATCGTTTTGATTTGCCAATTATTGTGCTTATAAATGTATTAAGCATCATATATTCATAATCTTGATTGTAATTTGTTAACATYTTTATCTAAAAGGAAATATACATTCGGTCAAATTTACAATTAACAAAATCCAATATCAAATGAAAAAAGTAACTATTTGGGAGCGAATATCAAGTATCGTGATCTTGACTTAAAAATCTAATATCAAATAAAAGAAAGAAACTATTTGGAAGAGAATATATCAAGTATCACAACATTGATTTTATAATCCAATATCATATGAAAAAAATAACTATTTGAGAGCGAATATATCAAGTATCACTATATTTGTTTTGGTTGTCTTAATGCTTCTATATAAAGTGGAAAGTGAAATCAAACAAAAGTAACCAAAAAGTAAAAGTAGAAAAAGGGTTTGTTAATAAAAATGATGGCCTATACCAGCTTTAAGAGTTTTATACATTTTTATTATGTTGTCATTATACTTGGTTAACATTAATCAAGCCCTTGATTTATTCAAGAAAGAACGTGTTTCTATATATAATGATCTCCCACAAAACTCCAAAGCTCTACTTGTTCGATGTCAATCAAAAGACGACGACCTTGGAATGCGTACTCTCTATCCCGGTCAGGGTTTCGATTGGTCCTTCAATATTAATATAATTAGGTCTACACTTTTCTTTTGTCACTTTTATTGGGAGTCGAAGCAAGATACTTTTGATGTGTTTAATACAAAATGGGACCTCTATCGTGTATACAACTACGTGGTCAGGACAGATGGCGTCTATCTAAATAATGATGACAGTACTGATCATAAAACAAATTATAACAAAATAAGAACCTGGTGATAGGAACGTCTGAGTTCATTGTATTAATATTTGGGTTATTGGATGATTATTTTCATCAATATAAAGGACACACTCAGTTGTTATTTGACTTTCTCATTTACAATATTGCCTTCCGATTACTTTATTATTTACCGTCAAGTTATATATATTGATTATACGCATGCACAACAAATGTCTTATATCTTTGAGATTAATTAAAATTTTATCGTGACAAACATCAATCATAAAATAACATTATTATTATTATTATAT